>CM049376.1:22940486-23117986 GCA_026937815.1 Etheostoma perlongum
CACCACTCTGCAGTAGGCCAATGTCCAACAGAAGCTTACATTACACAGAGCAAGTGAAAATTACACAAGAAAGCGTAACTGGAATTGGTCTGTGATTAGAAGAAATCAGGACCAAAGGGAGTTTCAAATTTAGGATTTAACGCCATAGTAAAAACAAAAACCATGTAACAGTAAACCAGGCACACAAGTGGGACTCAAAGTAAATAGATTCATAAACAGATTAAATTAAGTTGTAACAAACAAAAAAGAACTGTGCACAGACAAAACAATTAAATAATTTCAGGTATTTCAAGTAAAGGCTTTGTAAGAGACACAAGTTCTCCACTCCGATGTGGGACCAGCGATAATACAGGTGGTGCTTACAAAGGTCTGTGGAGCTGAATGTAGCAGTTCAACCCACCACTGGACGTAGGTGATCTTTGAAGTTCAGCAACAGGCTCCCCAAGTCCCGGTTCAGCCCAAGGAAAATGAATCCGCCACCTCGAAACCGACAGGCAGATATTTCTGTCCGAGCCGACCGAGCCCGACACAGGTAAAATCGCATTTGTTTCTCATACTAATGACACATGTACGTTTGTTTTGTGTGGAAAGCCGCTTTTATTAAGCAATTGTAGGAAGGCATTAGAATGTCAACTTAGTGGCGCATCAATGCACAGCTGACTCCTTCGTTTTCAATAGTTTTTAAAACTCTCCTGCATTGGCCTGCTTTTAACATCTTCCATCGTTGCGCTGCCACATGGAGCTTATCACGCACGTCTTCGTTGTCACAGCACACAGGAAGGCGGATGTTAGGAAGTATTTGACATTTATTTTAAGCTGTTTTAAATTCAAAATGTTCAATGCCTTATCGCTGATGTGGCCAGGCCGACCGAACCCGAGCATCCTTTCTAAAAATCTGTCGAACCCGGCCCGACCCGTCTGGGTACCGTCGGGTCCCGTCGAACTCAGGTCAGGTATCCATCCTCTAATGTTGTTGGTTTGCCTCCATCCAGTACTGGATAACAGTTTTTCTGGATTATCTGAAATCTCCCCTGGTGGCTTTGAGATCTCTTCTGAAGTCTCTGGACATCTTTAAGAGGACTTCAACTCATAACCCTGACCTATGAATGATTTCCAGATAAATTACCTTCATGCTATTTATATTAATATTCCTTATAATAGTGTAAAGTTTATTAAATCAACATAATGTTTCAAGTCACAATCAAAGATAACACTGAGTAAAAACTCAGTTTTGGGTTAAAGAGCATGATAGAAAACACAAATAATATATTTAGCACTGATGCACCAAAATATTGTTAAATTCTTGTAAACTGTAAGAAAATACCAGCACTAACACTGAATTCAGCACAAAAACTACATCTTAACCAGCAACAAAGCTGCAGCGCTCATGTCTGTTTAGCAGCAGTATTTCTTAAATACATTGCAGATACAGTTTTAGTAAAGGAGTTAGCATTTTTTAGCATTATCAAATGGGATTTTACATTGCACTGATTAGCATTGCAGCTAGTCAACATTATCTGCAATAAGCTACATGTTAGCAGGTATCTGTACTCACCAGTGTGGATTCAGGCCTCAGTGCAGTTTTCATCCACACTGTCATTTTATGTTGTCTACATTAAGTATGAATTAACAACACTCATTAAATGAGCTCCTCCACAGTTTAGCTGAGTTTCTTACTTCAAAAAAAGGGATTTGACATTTAACCTTCACATGCGACCAGTCAGTGGAGCTGGGCTGAATCATTTGATTGGCTGAAGTGAATTTGAATGTATTGGCTAGTAGTTTAGCATGCTAACATGCTAAACTAAGAAAAACTAAACAGTAAAACTTAAACCTGCTAAACACCAGCATGTTAGCCTAGTCATTGTGAGCATGTTAGCATGCTGATGTTAGCGTTATTGGTTTCCTTAACAGGGACAGTGGCGATTAATAAACACTGGTATAAATGCACAAGAGTTAGCCAAGAGGCTGTTTTTCATCTTTAGTCCCTGTACAGATGTTACCTTACTGTACCTGTCATAGTACAGCCTCATAGAGCTGCTGTAGACTCTGGTTTATCTGGTACAAAATGATTTAATCAAAAGCATACAACCTTATTATATCTGCAGAGTAAAGAGTGGAAGTACATCTCACTTTGTTCTATTTTAAGTAAACAGAACTTATGTAAATATAATTTGAGATATGAGGAATGCACCCACCTGTAGGATACAGTGACAGTATACGAAGACATTATTTATCCTTCCAGACTACCTTCTTCTCAGTTGCCCCCCCACTATTTGCTGTCCCTGCTCACATTATATGAATGCATGGAGACAGCACTGTGGCACAACAGACAGAGCTCACATAGCAAAGTAAGCAAAAATACTGTGTTGCTACTGTGTTTAAAATATACTTATTACCTTATAGTAACGTATTATCAGTTAACATTATTGAAATGCATGTTGAAAGAATATGCAGCTTCATTTCTCTACAGGATAGAGTTACAGTACAGTAAAGCACAACGTCCCAATAGGTCTGAAGGTTTAGGGGCTACAGGAGCAAGTGGCAGCTCCTGTATTTGGACAGGTAATTGTGGCATCCCGTTGGACAGCCAGTGGCTGACATGTTTGCCTTCCCAGAGAATTATCAGGGTCCTGTAAGGTGTTCCTGGGGAGGTAACTGAATGGGGACAGCAGGCCTCCCTCTCACAGCGTGTGCAGACACTGAAGGCCGTTTTTGGTTGTGCTGGAGGTGCTAGCGCTTTCTCTGTAGCCTATATAAGTGGTCTCATGTTTAGAAGAAGTGAGAGAGTGACAATTCTCTTCAGAGTGAGTAGTACCTCTAGATCATAGTGAGAGAAACAAAGTGTCTCTCCTGTGCTTTCTGACCAAGGTGAGACATCTTCAGCAGGACTAGTTAACCCCTCTCCTTGATATCATGTTTACGGAGAAAGAACCAGGAAATGAGTCGGGGGGGAACTGGAACGCTACCAAGCCACAGCCGAGCGACGTGCGTTGCCACAACGTGTAGTTATATTTTTTGAGGTGCACGTCAGGCTACGACATAGGGTAGACGCAAAGGGGTCTGGTCTGCGGGGTACGCCGTTGATTCCTCCACAGCGTTATCATTCACTGTTGCTGTTTGGCCACTTTCTGTCAGGTACATCAATGTTGGGCACTTTAAGGGAGAGACACACCTGTTCTTGGGAGTGTCTGCCTACACAATAATTGAGCAAAGTAAATGTACATCCACAATACTTTACTTTTTAGCTGACTTTATATTAGCTTACAAACTACTAAATCAGTGAGCAGATGTAATGGACCTTAGGATCCATTACATGGACATGAACCCTGATTAATTTAAAAGCTGTGGAAATAAAGAACACTTTAAAAGTAATACTATATGTTGTGTTGTTGCTGCATACTAATTGTATACAACAATTAAACAACTAATTAACAAACTCAAAACTATAACACTGAGAATCAGCATGTGTTGAATATGAAGATATTAAAAGGAGACAAAATCTTCAAGTTCCAATAAGGTGAAAAGTGAAACTAAATTAATAAATAGACAGTGAACAGAGAGAAATAAAACATAAATTTAAAGGATGAAACATGGGTTAGCCATACAAACTACAGGCTGTGGATTCATTATTATATGTAAAGCATCCCAGTTTCACTAACCTTTATTCTTCTTTATGTTTAGGTTTATTATTTCATTTTAAATATGGTTATTTTAAGCTGTAGCACTGAACTGAATGGTTTTATATTGAAAGATGTTTTTTTTTTAATTTTACTTAAGTAAAAAGTCTTCTTCAACCACTCTTAAAATAATGTATATGATTAAACTTTACTTTGAAGAGCAAGACTTTAATGTTAAAGTTCTTATTTTGCAGTAATAGTTGTGGTTTCTAACCCTGCAGCCTGTAAAACAGACCTGAGAGTCAGAGGTGAATATTGTGTGGTGTCTCTACTGCTGCAGCTCCCACTTAATTAATGGCCCATCAGGGGGAGGGGCCGCCCCCCCCTCTCTCAGCCACTCAGACGAGCAGGTGGGGGAAGGGCAGCTTTCTGGGAGAACAGGTCACCTCCAGGTCACCTGCTCTCACAGAAAGCTGCCCTTTCCCCACCTGCACGGTGGGGGAAGGGCAGAGCTCAGGGCTGAGGCATGAGACGCGAGGAGTGTGAGACAGCTTTCAAGGCTGCAGCAATACACTCTTGGAAGGAGACGGTACAGCTAGCGGCCACAATACTTTACTTTTTAGCTGACTTTATATTAGCTTACAAACTAGTAAATCAGTGAGCACATGTACATGGACCCTGGATCCATTACATGGACATGAACCCTGGTTAATTTAAAATTAAAATTTGTTGCTGCATACTAATTGTCTACAGCAATTTAACAACTAAATAACAAACTCAAACCTATAACACTGAGAATCAACATGTGTTGAATATGGAGATATTAAAAAGGAGACAACATCTTCAAGTTCCAATAAGGTGAAAAGTGAAACTTAATTCATAAATAGACAGTGAACAGAGAGAAATAAAACATATAAATTTATAGGATGAAACATGGGTTAGCCATACAAACTACAAGCTGTTGATTCATTATTGTATGTAAAGCATCCCAGTTTCACTAACCTTTATTCTTCTTTATGTTATTTCATTTTAAATATGGTCATTTTTAAGCTGTAGCACCGAACTGGATGGTTTTATATTGAAAGATGTTTGTTTTTTTAATTTTACTTAAGTAAAAAGTCTGAGTACTTCTTCAACCACTCAAAAAATATATATAAATAATATATATATGATTAAACTTTACTTTGAAGAGCGAGACTTTAATGTTAAAGTTCTTATTTTGCAGTAATAGTTGTGATTTCTAACCCTGCAGCCTGTAAAACAGACCTGAGAGTCAGAGGTGAATATTGTGAGGTGTCTCTACTGCTGCAGCTCCCACTTAATTAATGGCCCATCAGGGGGGTCCGCCCCCTCTCTCAGCCACTCAGACGAGCAGGTGGGGGAAGGGCAGCTTTCTGGGAGACCTGCTCTCACAGATAGCCGCCCTTCCCCCACTTGCACGGTGGTACAGACGGTACAGCTAGCGGCCTGCTAGCTTTTGAAAAGCGACTCAACTGAGGAAAAGACGACTTTTAAACATTTTCTGTGCAGGTAAGATTTGATCAACTCTAATTTTAACCATCCACATGTCACTTAATGCAGTTTGAGCAAAATTATTTTGGCAGGTTTAGACTTTTTATTTCTAGAACGGAGTTGCCAGTTCTAGTAAATTCTAACTACTAACTTAATTGTCATGCACTATATTTTTGTATAACTATGTGAACATATATTAGTTTAGAGTTTTATTAGTTTTTAACAACATTGCAGTGACACCATTTAAAGTCAGTTTGTACCTTTTTTCTGAAAATAAAGTGGACACGTTTAAAACTCCATTTAAAACTGTTTCAAGCATTTTATATCTAGTCTGATTTGTTTTTCAAAGACTTAGTTTGTAGAACTACATAAGTGGTTTATAGAAGTGTTTTCTACAGTGTTTTATGTGCTATAACAGGCTATAGTCTTTAATATGTTAATGAGGTTTTGGGGCTATCACTGATATTTGTGGGGGAAAAAGAGTGTAGGTCAACTATTGTCGCAGCAAAGTTTAGTCTCGATTGTAAATAAGTACTTAAGTTCAAATGTAGTTATAAGCTACACTGCAGATAATGCTTAACAGTCAAACAGTTTTTATTTTGAATTTAAAGGAGCTGTGCTCTCATGGCTAAAGTTTTCAATCTTCTTTTGGGTTTTAGGTCCAGAAATTGATGGCTGTGAGAAAAACACAGGTATGTTCCTTTTATAAAACTTAATATGGAACTCCACTGTACAGCCTACTACTGACTTACAGTGTAGGCTACTTCTACATCAGAGGAAGACATTGTGCTACTGTATTTACCTGACAGAGAGTGCTGTAGATTTAGAATGTAATCACAAAATATCACAATGACAATGTGGAGTAATCAGACATCATCATCATGGAGTCATGGCAGTGGGCTACCTACCGGGTCACCAAACCGTTCGCATGTGCCTCCCCCGTTCAGAAACTAAATACCAAACACTAATACTGAAACACCGCTCCCTTCTCATTAGGGTGGAACCCTAAATGCTGCCAAACTGCAGAAGTTCTGTTCTTCTTCTTCCAGAACAGGTGACTCGGTGCGCAACTTGCCATCTTTACTCCCCCCAGTAGCTGCAGCAACGTGTGCGAAGCTTCCACTGAGCTACAAAAAGTTTAAATGACAACAAGATGCTTTTTCAGCTCAGACGTTGTTTAAATTCACCTAACCTGGTCCCTGTCACGATCCTGCTAGCTGGTAGCTTGTAGATGGTAGTTGATAGCTTTTAGCTGCTAGCTCCTAGCTGCCGACCGGTGAGTGTGTTCAGCCAGGCTTCTGTGATAATCATCCTAACAACAATCCACGGAACAGCGGTGGTCTGGCTATGTCCTCCAGAGGACAGGTCATGGCTTCAAGACAAAAACTTGAATTTTGTTCTCCTCACAAATAGGTAATTGAGCACTGTAGTCGTCATGTATCAGTGACTATGTACCTACATGGAGACGGGTCAAATGATGTGTGTGGCGTGCACAGTGATAGCATTAGAGAAGGCTAGCTGTAGTCTCGCTAACCGGACGGCAGCTAGGAGCAACCAGCAAGATTGGGACAGGGACCAGGGCAAGGAAAGGCAAGGCAGCTTTATTTGTAGAGCACATTTCAGTAACAGGGCAATTGAAAGTTAACAGTTAAAAAAATAAAAACAGATAAAACACAAGAATAAACAGGAGGTAGGTGAATTTAAACAACGTCTGAGTTGAAAACGCATTTTGTTGTCATGTAAGGGCCCTGTTCATGTTGCACAGACATTTTAATTGCATTTTATGTCTGTTAAGAAGCACAAAGGCTTTCTAAAACTGCTGTTTTAGCTCAGTGGAAGCTTGTACACATTGCTGCAGCTACTCTGTACTGCCTGCACTGATTCAGGTCGGGGATTTGTTCAATCAAAAGTATGTATACATTATGGTGGGGATTTGTCAAAATGTCAGCTCGAGTTTTAAACAATAGAGGTAATAAGTCAATTTTATGGTAATATTTGAGAGGATAGTTTCACTGTGCTAAATGAATTAGTACTAAGTAAAAATAGAAAGCTTATTATATGTTTATGTAGCTTATTTGCAGATCTGAAAATACATTTTTTAAGTGTTGATGGTGTTCAGTGATGTTTGGCTTCTGACTGTGGGTGAAGGAAGTTAGTCACACACACGTTGGCATGTTTTCTTACGTCTAACTGTGAAAAGCCTTTTTCCAACGTAAGTGAAAATCATGATTTTAAAACACACACTTTTAACATTTGACATACAGTACATCCAAAAACAGTATGCTTGACATCTGCCCTTTTCAAACAAATACTTTTAAAATTTTCTTAAATGTTTGTTAAATATGAAATTGATTTCAGTGGTACAGTTCATTTTTAAGAAAATGATGGTAGCATGGCTCTGTAAAGTTGGACTTGAAAGGGAATGTGATGTCATGATTATTCTTTTTACTTCCAGTTGAACTGTGACTTTGAGGAGTCAGGAAGGGATTCCTCTGGGTCTGAATCATGCAGCCAAACAGGATTGGACCCAGGTTACAATCCACCTCTGAATGCATTATCCAGTGATAAGGAAGATTTGAAAAGCCCAGGCAAAGCTAAGCAATTGACCAGTAAAGAAGATCTCAAAGGTCCAGACACAAATTCAAGTGAAGATGAAGATCAGCAAGGAGGCAAGTTGACTATTATGAAAAAAAGAAAACAAAAACGTATGTGAAAAAATAAAGAACAAAAAGAGGACCAAAAAAAAGAGAAAGTGACTAAAAAAAAATAAAAAGAAGACAACAATCACAAGCGACGGGACAAAAGGCACAACTGCCTCTGCTGTGGCCAATCAAACACTGAGATGGCAAGGCATTTACAGAGAAAGCATATGGAGATCAAAGATGTAGCATATGCCTTCAGTTTCTGGTTTTGGGATTGCATGATATAGTTAAAAGTGTAGGGTATCGGTTCAGCGACATGAGTAGATTTAAAGTAGTATTTGTACAAACTCTCTTTTAATCAACATAAGTTTTTGTACTAGGGTTTTTTGAATACCGAGCACTAACCTTGGTTATTTGTCATAGGTAAAAGTCCCAAATCGACTTCTGAGAGTGTCCCACAGAGAAAAAGGAAACAAGTTAAAGAGGTGGAGGAAGGTATGTTTATAAAAGTAAAAACATATATATTTGTCTATATTAGAGCTGCAGTAGTTGATTATCTGTACTACTATTTCAATAACTAATTCATATTTAATTTCTAACCACCAATGCATTTGTTAGTTCTACCTTTTCTAGTTCTACATTCTTAAATGTGAGAATGACTTTCTCTTTTATATAATGGTAAAAGTAATAGCTTTGTGTTATAATTAAAAGCTTCCATTATTTTCATCTTTCAATAAGAGACAGATGAATCAATAAAAATAATTGTTGGTTGCAGCCCTAGTCTACACTCAGTATCCCAAGACTCCAACAAATAGTCCGCTCAGTGAAGATGGGAGTTCAGATGTAGATGGTGAGTTAAAGGGTGTTTATTATAAAATTCACAAAAAACCTACTTTTTTTACCAAGGACCCTGCCAGCGTTTTCTCAAACTTATTACAGTACTATTAATATCTCAAGTGCATGAATTACATTAATGTCATCATTTCATCCTTTTGTTTCTTTACAGTTTGTTACTCTTTTAAGATGGATATCACAGTGAATATTTATGGTCCTAGTACAGTTTACTGTTTACTGTTTTGACCTCTTAAAATATAAGTGCTAGCAGCCAGCTGTCAGATTGTGGTAGTTATGTTTTACTGTCAGCATTTAAATTCACATGAACCCTGAATATTCATTATAATATAATTATATTTCGCTAACTAACGGTTGCCAATGTGTTGGTTACAGTTCTATTATAATATAATTATATTTCTAACTAACTAACGGTTGCCAATGTGTGTTGGTTACAGTTCTAGATCTGAGTCCAACAACAAGGTTGGTTAAAAGGCCCTCACAGAAGAAGAAAAAAAGTCGTAAAAAAGACCAAGAGAGTAGAAGCAATAGGTAAGTTCTTTAAAACTGGGCAAAAAAGGTATATACTTCTAAAGCTACTATTAAACGCTCTCTGTGACTGTCTGCGAGCCATGCAGTGGGTTGGGAACATTAATTCCCTTAATGTCACTTGATATTTTGAAAGCAGGAATCGTGCTGTGTGCCCTCCGGTGCAAACTGCGTACATTTACAGGCACAAAACAGTTGTGATATATGTTCTAGAGTTATTTTATTGCTCTCTAAAACAGAAATCAACAAATATATCAAACATTTTAACAGGTGCCACAATTATTGTAGCAATAATGGGTTTATCAGGCTACTCAGTGGTTGTAAGAGGCTAGTGTGACTTGTGTAGGGACACCAGTGCATACCCACTGCTGTAAACTCTCATGTATTAATAATATTAATCATCTTTGCAGATATAGTTGCTTTCACTAGGTACATAGGTTGAGGTGTCAATTTTTTGCTTGCTGTTTTTCAGATGGAGGTTCTGACCTGTTGTCCCCCAAAAAGAGACAGGAGCCTCTCAGTGAAGATGGGAGTTCAGATGTAGATGGTGAGTTAAATGGTGTTTATAATGAAACTCACCAAAACCCTGTCTTTTTACGAAGGACCCTGCAAGCGTTTTCTCAAACTTAGTAGAGCACTACTTAAATCTCATATATAATTTGTCACCATTTCATCCTTTTGTTACTTTACAGTGTGTTACACAAGATGGATATCACAGTAAATATTTAGTGTCCTTCCTTATGGCAGTTAAATTATTGTCCCATGGTGATCCAGTTGTAATGAAGAACTATTTTTGTAATATTCAAGTACACACTGCTGCTTACAGTTCTGACCCCAGACATATACTTTAAATGCTAGTAGCCAGTTGTCAGATTGTAGTAGTTATGTTTTACTGTCAGCATTTTATTACACATGAACCCTGAATATTAATTTTAACTGAGATTTCACTAACTAACGGTTGTCAATGTTTGTCTGCTACTGTTGTAGATCAGAGTCCAGGAACAAGGTTGGTGAAGAGGCCCTCACAGAAGAATAGTGGAAGCAATGGGTAAGTTCTTTAAAACTGGTCAAAAAAAGGGATATACAGTCTAGACCACAAGTATTTGGACAGTTGGACTTTTTGTGTTCTTGAGACAAATAAAGTGCTAAGTCTCAGCTGTTATTTAAATAGATTTGCATAAATATAGATAACTGTGTGTGAGCCATAGCCCTTTAACACACAATGACAAAAGGTTTGAGGTCCAAAAAGTAATTGGACCGAAAAACATCAAGTCTAACAACTTTATCGTATTTAATATTTGCAGTCTTCCACACATAGACAACAGCAGACTACAGGTTATGTTCATGAAGTCTTATCTTGATTATTGACAAAGAAACACGTATGCTTTCATCCAGAAGAGCATTCTGAACTTTCTGTAGAGTCATAAATTGTTTTTTCATAATCAGTAAAATGATTTTCCAGTTATTAACTAGATGTGTGCTCCCCGATGTACCAGCTTGTAAGTCTACTCTAAATAAACCTGAAATAAGCATTTTATTTACTATCCATTTTTATATTTAAAACTGAATGTACTGAAGAACAAAATTGTATTGGTGTCCAAATATTTAATTAGAATTAATGTCAAAGCCACAAATGCTTTACTGAATCTACACTGAGATGTATGTATTTAAGGTCACACTATCTATATTGTCTTTTCTGTCATTTGTAGTGCCGCCCACAGTAAAGGTGAAGAGACCGTGGAGTGAAGCAGAGAGGAGTGTGGTAAACAAACACATGTGAAGTTTATTGCAGAGCACTGCGTTCCCAGGTAAAGAACTCTGCATGTAATGCATAAAAGAGGAGGAAGCCTTGGGTCAAAGGTCCTGGAAGGATGGAAAGAAGTTTGTGTACAACACAAATGTTACATTAAACCGGAGGTGTGCTACGCGGCAGCTTCACTTTTGAAGATCTTTATTGTGTAATATAATGTTGGGTTCTAGTTCTTTTGATGCTTTGTGCGGTACTGTTCAAGTGGTGTTTCAAAACATAGCAATAAGGCACGTTTGCAACGAACATTTTTTTTTTTAATCTATTAATTGCACTAATATTTTCTTAACATTTTGTTTTATAAAATGTCAGAAAAGGTTAAACTATGACGGTAAATATGGTGCAAAACGTGACAGCGCAGATGTGATGTGAGCATTTGTAGAATATGATTTGAGAACTTGTAGAAAAAAATCTGGACTACTTCAGTCACTTTTCCAACAACCACAACTCAGTGATTCAACTTCTGGAATCTGTCGCTGCAGCGTGCTCTCTCGCATCACACAGCGGTGAGTCTGCGCTCTCGACTTTTGCAACACTTCTTGCGATTCATTTGGTGCAAAACTAATTTGTACCTGTGGACTTAGTCTGTGGAGCTCTGAGCCAACAGGACGAGGGCCGGGGACAGCAGGGTTTCTATCGCCTGATGAGGGTCAACTCTGTCCAGCTTATTTATGTAGCATGAAAGCTAGCGTTAGCTAATACTGTAAATACCTTTTAATTATCTCAACACTTTAACATTCACACTGAAACATTGGGGGCTGGTTGGATAGTTTGCTAACGCTAGATTGCTATTCCACCGACACTGGCGGTGGCCCCCAGGGGGGGCTGGGAGAGGGGGGCTGTGCCGCTGCTACCGGGTCTGGAGCTCTTCGTGTCCCGCTGGAGATCAGATCACGTCGAGGTCGGCAGCGGAGCTTTCTAGCGGTGTTTACACGCTGGCCGAGCCCCACTGAAGGTGGTCCGTCTGCGGCTGCCGGACCTGGAGTCCCCCCCCGGTGTGTTAGGTGGACTGTTAAAAAGTGTTGAGATAATTAAAAGGTATTTACAGTATTTAGAAGCGGGCTGGCTGCTAGTTAGCTGACGCTAGCTTTCATGCTACATAAATAAGCCGGACAGAGTTGTCCCTCATCTGGCGATAGAAACCCTGCTGTCCCCCGTCCTGTTCGACAGAGTTGTCTCTCATCTGGCGATAGAAACCTTGCTGTCCCCCGTCCCTGTTCGACAGAGCTCCACAGACTAAGTCCACAGGTGGAAATTAGTTTTGCAGCAAAGGGATCAACAAGTGTTGCAAAAAGATGTGCAGATTCGCCGCTGTGTGATGGAGAGAGCACGCTGCAGCGACAGATTCCAGAGGTAATAATATATAATATAATATAACATAATATGAGAAGTTGCAGTGACAGATCTCCAGAGGTTGTAATCTCTGAGTTGTGGTTGTACTTGAAAAAGTGACTGAAGTGGAAGAAAAAAAATACGAGTACAGATTTTTTGTTTACAAGTTCTCACATCACATCTGCGTGCTCTCACATTTTGCTCTATATTTACCTTGATGTTAAACACCTAAAACAAGGTTTAAGGTTGTCTTCAGGTTTATTTTTTCCAGTTGAAATTTGTTGTGACAAGTTTATTATCATACATGAGAAAGAAAGCAGCAAATTCTCAAAGTTGAGGTTTGAACAAAACTAAAATAAACGTTCTGATAACTGGACTTCACACGTAATGTTTTTTCTTGCTTTACTTTAGTTCAGAAATACATCTGTGCTTTTGTGCAGTAGTCTGATCGATGGTCACATCATTAATTTGTATATATTCTGCTTCTGTATATGAACCTCAAACTGCAACTCTTCAAAGACTCAATTATTATATATATTATTACATTATGTATCTGTTCTAAAACATAAAATGGTAGCAAAAAGAATAACTAACTAATAATAAGAAAGGAGATAGTTAAAATAGTCTAGCCAGAACTGAACCCAATAGCGCCCCCTAGAAATGGTCCTCACTTCAGTGATAGAATGACAACTCTTATTCTTTGTTTTAAAAATAATCTGAGGTGGAAAACTGAGTCAGGGAGACATCTAGTGTTTAAATATGGCATTAGTTTGTCTGTAAGTATAGCAGAAAGGGTGGTCCTCACTTCAGTGGCTGTTATACTCGGTCCTCACCTTTAATGTCATACAGGTGTGTGTGTGTGTGTGTGTGTGTGTGTGTGTGTGTGTGTGTGTGTGTGTGTGTGTGTGTGTGTGTGTGTGTGTGTGTGTGTGTGTGTGTGTGTGTGTGTGTGTGTGTGTGTGTGTGTGTGTGAGCGATGTTTGGGAGTCATCTGGATTGCTGGATTGAGATAACTTTTTATCAGGGCTGGGTTTGTCTTTTGCTTGTTTGTGTAAATATTTTATTGTCCTGATGACCTACTGCTCAGTTATCGTGTTGGAAAGGAGGAGTCACATGCTCTGCTACCACTCCTCTTCTTGATAACTCTATCGTTTCTCTCCTTCTTACCCTACCTGTTCCTCTCTCTCTCCAGACCCTCCTAAGAACACCTCAGTTCTAGCTCGTCCCTCCAGTGTGGTGGATGCTGGCCGACCTTTGACCCTGACCTGCAGCAGTCAGGCCAACCCTGCAGTGGACAACTTCACATGGCACCGCTTAGCTCTGGACGGGGGCAATGTACAATGTTAGCATCGTAAAAATGTGGTTCCACTCAAGGTTAACATTACGAAAATCATCATTACCTACCTCTATAACCTGTGCTAAATGTTTGAAGTCTGTGCCCTGCTCTGTGTGCCTCTGGACTGTCTGTTGGTTTGTATCTGAAACAGTAAGCTGAGCTTCTCCCGTTCTGTGCTCCATGCAGCGTGGGGCACCAAGTCTGGTCCTGTCTTCACCTTCTCAGAGGTCGGCCCTAGAGAAAGCGGCCAGTACTACTGCGAGGCCAGGAATCGAATCGGAGCCCACAGCTCTCCTGTCCTCACTGTGAGAGTCAGAGGTATACAAGGATTCATGCACGGACACTTCTTTGTCTTTTGTCGATATGTCTATATGTGTTTTATCAAAACATTAAAGAAGAATTTTGTGTTTGTTGGTACAGTTCTGGAGTCAAATATGTCAGCAACTATCAGATGGATTGCTATGATATTATGTACACACATTCATGTTCTCCAGAGGATGAAACCTCCACTGACCTTTCCTCTAGTGCCACCATGAAGTTCCACAGTTTTCAGTGAAATGTCTCAAAAGCTATTGAATGGATTTTATGTCCCGCTCAGGGTGAATTGTAATAACTTTGGTGAACTCTTAGGATAGTGCTGATTTTCTCAAGTGGGGTTGTATGAGGCACTCATCTGTAGTCAGTGTCAGCAGAAATGGAGGACAGGCATGGAAATTAATAAATGTTCTGCTGTGGATGGTGGCAGCAGCTAACATATGTTAGCCACCTACAAGGCCATCCTAAAAAAAACAGTTTAAGTTTAGGTATATTAAGAATATTTTCACCACTTTACCTTGCCATCAGACAGCCATTGATAAAATCAGTCATTTTTAAAATTACCTATTAATAAAGAACAGAGGTGAGGTGCTGGTATATGGCTGGGTTGATCAGTTAGTAAGTTTGTTGGTATGGTTAGTGCATAACCCTTTAAAACACCAAAATTACACAATAACCCAAATACACTGACCTTTCACTGAAAAATCTGAACTATTCTTTTAACTTTAACGTCATCATCAGGTCAGATATTTAATTTGTCCATGGTTTATACATGGTAAACAATATACTTGCCAAAACATCAGCATGTTAGCATTGTCAGTGCGAGCATTTAGCTCAAAGAGTGCCTAAAAACAGCCTCTCAGAGCCACTTGCAGGGCTAGGCTCTTGTAAAGTACATGGTCCCTGCACACTAGAAGATTTCCCCTTGGAAATAGCTTCCCCACAAAATTTTTTGAGACAAAATCTTTTTCAATAGAATTTATCATGTGGCGCTCTTCACGCGTTTTAGTGGTTCATCTCCGCTGACAACTGTTCCCTGACACTCCCCTGCGCTTACTGAAATGTCCATTGTGAGTTTTTGTGCATGCCGTTGTCACTTTAAGAAGTGTAATGGAAGAGATTAGGTGTCACTGATAACCTCAGTGAAACACCCCTTCCCCAGTTTTACATCTATGTTTCTGATTATCTCAGACAATGACCCAAAAAGTGTGTTCCTCTGAGGGATGTTTGGATAGGTTTCTGTGTGTTTGAAATGATGAGTGCTGAAACCTCCCTTTCACTATCGCAACATGAGGTCCGGCCTTCATTATGTATAGTCTCATGGTTTCTGACTGTTTTTCTATGAGTCATGGTGAGTCATGTAAAGTCCTCTCACTATGAGGAAAGAGAAAGGGGGTGATGAGGTGTTGTGGAAAACTTCTATTTAAGTCTAGACAGCTGAAAAAGTGGAGTTGGGTTTGGAAATCAGAACTGGAAACACAAGTCTAGACGCCTGCACGGCCACTTTCTCTGTTTCTATTTTGATATCTAGTGTACTATTTTTATTCATCTCATGTTATTTCTCCTTTCCCCCCTTTTGTTCTTGCTTCTAGTCATGTTGATAACCTTTATTATCCTCTCCCTGGCAGGCCGTCTTAAGGTCATTGCCTTGGCGTCAGCAGTAGGGGTGTCTGCTGGACTCATCACTCTCACAGTGGCCATTATGATCAGGTGACAGGAAGCACACAGCTATTTACTCACTGCTATTTTTGTAACCTTTCACATGATTTAAAAAAAAAATGTTTTATTAGCATTACTTTTGTGGTATGAGCCGTCACTTGGTTAGGGTTTGATAATATTGTCATTGTTTTCACAGTAAGAACATGCACAGAGTCGACATGGATTCAGGAGAAGTAACAAACAAGGTACAGTACTTATTGTTTTATAATTTGTAATTCAGTCTTAAAATGACTCAGCATCTTCTGTTTTTGGTTACCTGGAGCTGAAAGTATAAATACGTGCTTTTCCTGCTATGGACCTATTTCTGAAATAAAGATACTATTATTATTATTATTAATAACTTTGTGTCTTGTTCTGTGTGTGTTTGTGTGTGTGTATGTGTGTGTGTGTCTGTGTGTGTGTGTGTGTGTGTGTGCGTGTGTGTCACCCCAGCGTCCCTCAGTGACAGCTGACACCATGTTCTATGAGTCAGCCCAACAGACCTTTCCAGTGAGAAAGGGCAAGATGTCCGACATACCGGTACGCAACTCAGTACCCAGTTTGAGAGTCTTGTATAACTCTGGAAAAGAATGTCAATATGTTACAAATTATCCAAATGTATCATGTGTGCATACACAGGAGGAGCCAGACGACTTGAGTGACAGCGGCCACCCAGCCATTGTTCCTCTGAAGGATGCTCCACCAATCACAGAAGTTGAAACTCACAGCCCCGCCCCTAACTACATCACTGTCCACTATTCCAAGTTGTCCAGGTACACACCATCTTCCTCTATATCTGCCACTTTCTCTTGCCCCCTGAACTACTCTCTTTATCTTTCTCTGTTTCCCCCCCCCTCTCTTTCTTTCCCTCTCTCTCTCCCCATTTCTCTCTCTGTCGGTTTTACTTCCCTCTGTCTCCTTCTTCCCATTTCCACCACCCGTCTGAGCTGCTGACCACAGCAACAATCTACTGTTTTATGTCTTGCTTCTATTTTACAACCACATTGGCCCTCTTGCTTTCTTCTTTATCTTACTTTCATCACCTTCTCTCTGGTCTCCTTACACTTTCCCACTCCTTGTTTTTACTCTTGTCTGTGATATCCAACACCTTCCTCCAGTTTATGAGAGTCCCAATGAATTTCTCATCCCTGTTTTGGACATTAGAACACTTTAATGGTTCTGGAGAAAAATGAAGATCTGCTTTTATGATTTGATCTAAGTCAGATGCCCAGATGAACTTTAATGGGGGCTGTTTGTTGTTGCTGTGTTGGTTCAGTGTGGACCAGGTGCAGGTCCACAATCTGCCAGTGGGTGGTGATAAAAAGCTGAAGGATTCCTCCAAAGTTGTTTACACTTTACTGCACCAGCCTCTCCACTGACCGGGAGAAGAAAAAAGGCAAGTCTCAGTATTGTCATTTACAAACCTCAGAGGTACACTTTTGTCCAGTTTTGTTTTAGCTGTTTTATGCAAATTGTACATAAAATGGTCAATACATAACGTTAAAGATTATATACAGGGGAACACATCAATACTATGATCACCCCACTTACAGTACGAGTCCTACTGTGGAATCAAGGAGGTTTTTACAGGAATCCAGCAAAGTTGTGCCCCTGAAAGATGAAAAAAAGCCACACAAAAGTAAAAAAAAAACATGTTACCTGTATATCTTAATAATGGAGTCTCAGTGGTGCAACAACAAAAGAAAATGTAAACAGCTAAAAGAAATGTGTTCTGTTCTATTCTAGAACATTATATATTATATATATTCTATTCTCCACTCACATTTCCCATCTTCTCCCTCAGCTGAACAACACATCAGCCTTCCTCATGTGAACCAATCACTTTACATTCACACTGTAGGACAGGAAGTGATTCCTAGTGAGCGCTGACGATGCCGTTGGCTGTTCTGGGTCAGACATGTTGTTGTGGATTCTCTATGGTTCACCAGACCACGAGGACAACACGTGGTCCTGGTGCTGACTGGGAGGCCAGCTCTTAAACAGTGTTGCATGTCTTTCCCTTTTTTATCTATGCATCTTACCACTGTATGCTGCCTGATGAAGCAGAAATGCTTCAAAACAATTACAAAAACAGAAAAATTAACCTTGTTGGCCATTTTGCTTGTATTCATATACGCTGTACAGGCTATATCCATTGTTGCTCTTTAGTTAGTCTCGCTTTGCCAGACCCTCCTCCAAAGCGTGCTGAAGGAGGGTCTGGCTACTCCACCTAGCATTCTGGGATGAGGGGAAAACGGTGTGAAAACTGGTTTAATGGCATTTCTTTTAAAGCAATCAGAATGGTCATGGGCGGTGCTATACTCCGCACAGAGCCGCTGCAAAATAGTCAGACTGGACATGTGGTCTAGCTAGCTGTCTCAATTAACCCTGCAGACATCTGAGGAGCAGTGGAGTCAACAATAGTCCTCATAAATCCACCGAATTTAAAATTCCAACATAAAGAAAGCGGAAGGAAATGGAAAATACATGTTACGAAATTTCCTGTAGCACTGGAACAATCTCGGAAGTGGAACGTAAAGGATATTGATTACTTTTGATAGCTGACACAAGTACACGTCGATGACACACTATGGTTACTACAGCATCTTTTGCATCCTTTGACCATTGAAAAGTGAAAACCATTTGTATTCAAACATATTTGTCTCCAATAAAAATGAGGCTCAAAGACATATTAGTATAAGAAACATAGAAAAATATTTGACATCTATAAACACATGGTTGACACATGATTTTCCCCACTGTATACAACAATGTTCTAAATTGTTATTTGGATTGCTCATGCTGCAACATTTATTCAGTGGAAATAGCTTGCTTCCATTTAAGGTATAATATGTAGGATATGTAGGTAAGATGAATAGGCTAATACAACAGTAATCCTTCTCAATTATTACTTATGATCTACTAGAAGTGTGTGGCGCTGTCTTTATCTTCAGAGACCCTGCTCTCTGCCTGAATTTTCTCTTCTTTTTCTTCTTTGAGCGGGACGTTTATGGGCATCACAAACAGAGTGTTGGCCCCCACGCGGTTGTGTAACCCCCAGCTATTATCAGCATGCGGATTGTACCACTTGTTCTTATTCCAGGTATTCCCACGCTTTGCATTCACACAAAATCTTGCAATACAGCACCTTCCCGCTGAGGTGTTAGTGGGTTTATTTGTGTTTTAGAATGTAACCGCTGTGAACAATCAGAAAATGTTTTATTCCCGTGATTCAGGGCTTTGTTTGGGAGAAGTGGCCAACTGTAAACTCTGTGTGTTAGTGTAACCGGTTGGTTAAAATTTAAACTTTTTAAAATTAAAACTACGCAGAAATAAAGGCTCGGCCGATAAGCGCTGACGGTCTCTCTCCTTCTGTTGCTGCCTTGTGTGCTGGTGTCGGGACAAACGTTCGGTGTTGTGTTCGGGTCGCTGGATGGTACAGCCAAGCCGAGTCATAGTGCCGCTGCTGTTTTGCTTATGTCAGATTGTTTTGCCTAAAAAAGAGTGTTCATTCACTTACTCACGTGTTCCACCTGGTAAATCGCTAGTGCTGCAATTGGTTTTATTTGTTACACATTGTGTTTTATTTGTGTAGAGGAAAGTTTGTCTTGGCCTTGGGTGTCTTCGTTTTAGTGACTTTTAATCCAGTGTCTTTAGAAACAGTGGTTGCTTAATTTGGTGGTTAATAGGTGGTGACATATAACTATCTGATTTTATTAATATATTGCATGAATTTAGTGTGTTGAAAATTGCATGTGGTGTTTAATTTGTTGTTTCAATCCGGTTATACGATACACCTGAGACAGCTGTGGCAACCAGTTGTTTTAAATAGTTTCTTCAAATTTATTAAATACTTTTAACTAAACGAATATCACTCCTCCTGGGCCTTAAATATTTGTTTGTTTTGTTTTCTTTATTACATTAGTTGTGTTGTTAATTAATTCTTCTTTTATAGTTATGTTTAAGTAAATGCTGGGTTTTTTGAGTTTGTAATAAATCATTTTCCATAGCTTTACATAACCACGTCTCTGATCTCTTATGTGGCCTTGCCTGTGTAGTGGGAGTCCCTGGGATTGGTAACAACTGAATTCATATTTTAAACTCTTTGGGTGAGAGTACCAAGGTGGCGTTGTTGAGTGTTAAATTGCTAAGTTTGGCTAAGCCCTCCATTGGGCCTGGTAACATTAGGGTTACATATTATACCTTTAAATCAGTCTCTCCATGCTTATGTAGAGTAAGCAAAGCCAGCAATAATGCAAAACTACACGCTGTAGTCTGTTACTCTAAAGAAACATAATACTAACAATCGTGTAGCTTGAATGTTTGTTGCCATTTTTTAAGCTCACAAACTAATGGCATTGATGAATAAGAAAATGGCTGACGGTAAGAAAAGTGTAGCAGCAGTAATACTAGAGGGATACAATGCATTTGTTTGGATGAATTTCATGAAAATCTGATTTTGGTTTTCTCTCACAGAAGAAGTAAAGAGTGTTTTGACCTTGTGAAAAGCATCATACAGTCATTCAAATAAACCAAACGAATGCCATATTAACACAACGCCTTCTTTCTTTTCAGTAAATGTGCCTAACAGTAAAAGCTTTGTTTTGGTACGCTGAAGATGTAAAATAAGACATGGAATCTTGATTGTCTGTTATGTTCGGTTCTTTAGCAAGTATTGCTAACAAAAGAAAAATATGGTGGCAATAAAGATATGTGATCAAAAACATCAGCATGCATTTCCTTTTTTATTCAATGTTTTTTGACCAATTTATAATGAGAATAAATGTATTTAAAAGAAGTTACCAATTTGTCTATTTAATCTGATTTGATTTACTATATTTATTCCTTTGTGATTGCATTGTTGGTGTGTTCATTTGTCCTTTCAATTACGGTATCTCGCACAGCAGACATGATCGTACAAAAATGTGGGGAAATGAAACCCTACCGCTGCATTTTGGTAATTTTGAAATCATACTGACTGGCATTAAGGCCTTTAACCTGCTGGTTAAACCTTACATAGGAACAAACAACAAATTCTATTCCTCAACCTTTTTCTTGTATTGCATATCACTACAACATCACAAGCAGTTACTAAACCATTAATCTATTTTTTTGTATCTTGCTCTCTAACCCACATGATGCAAAAGAAATGTGTCACTATTTTGTACTTGTAATTTTGTACAGACATTTCCTGTCTGTGTGGAGCTGCAGTGGACATATTAGTTATGCCAAGATATTAATAAGTCCGTACTTAGTCAAGTTGCTCATGATGCCCTAATAACACAGACAATAAAACAGACAACAGATCTTCACACTGACAGCTCCAAGCTTCATTGGTTTCGATCTATCATAGATCTTCATCAGGCATAGTCAAATAATAATAGTATTAGAGAACTATACCCAGAGAAACACCTCTTGGGAGTGAAGTACTGTACCTGGAGGTCTTCATAGGTCACCATATTTTACATGAAAATAAAAAGATATGCCATGGATATGAAAACAAAAACACTTTTTAAAAGTTTTTAAAATTTACAGAGTGCATGGTAGAACTTTAGACATTACCACAAAGTAATGAAATAGTGTGGCAGGGCACCTTTAAGCTATAGACACCCAGGAACATTTGGAGAAAGTGAAGGTGCTACTTCGCACGGCTGTTGCCTGTTGTGTCTCCACAGTGTCTATAATACATATATAACCAACTGGTATTTAACCAATGGATCCAATGTCCCAGTCTTGTTTACCCACATCCCAGCATCCTTTTATGTGTGTGTGTGTGTGTGTGTGTGTGTGTGTGTGTGTGTGTGTGTGTGTGTGTGTGTGTGTGTGTGTGTGTGTGTGTGTGTGTGTGTGTGTGTGTGTGTGTGTGTGTGTGTGTGTGTGTGTGTGTGTGTGTGTGTGTGTGTGTGTGTGTGTGTGTGTGTGTGTGTGTGTGTGTGTGTGTTCAGATTCAGACCATATTACTGTGCGTGAGGTTTCCCAACTTTACATAATGAGCACTCTGAATGTGATGACAATATGATAAGAGGAAGCAGGGAGGTACACACCCTCCAACTTCTGCTTTTCACTCCACAAAAATCACCCTCAGGAATGTGCAAAGCAATCCATCTGATGTCTTCGGTGTGTGAGTACTATTATATTTGATGTGCACAAACATGTTTATTAGTTTAGACTGTATATTCATCTGTGTCATGATGTTGCAGGTTGATTTCTAACAATGGAAAATTTGATTCTGATTATTCTGGTAATAATATCGCCAGGTAAGGAAACCCATTTTTGTAAAAAAAAAAGTCATAACTGCAATGTAAAGATTATGCCACTGCTGCTTAGAACTTTGAAAACCAACGTATACATTTCATACTATTTAATTTGAGTACTTTATGGATCCTTTTGCCAAATCCTGTGGGTAAAATTTATTTGACTACTGTATATCTTTTTTATTTTCGCCCAAAGGTGTGTGGAGTGGAAACTGGAGGGTGACCGTTGAAGATGAGTGTGCTTTAAAAGGGACATCAGTAGTTATTAAGTGCGAGTATGACTATCCTTCAGCTCATATTGTCACTTCAACCAGCTGGTCTAAAGCCTTGTATGTAGATGGAAATTGGAAGCAGTTTCTCCTTTCACAAATCCCATCACCACCAAACCACTTTCAATATGTGGGCAACCGATGGAGTGACTGTAAACTGAAGATCAATGATGTACGACACAGTGATGAAGGCGCATACTTTTTTAATTTTCAGACAACACTCAACAGATGGAGAAGTAAAACATTTGCTTACTTGTCCGTAAAAGGTAATAACTAAATAATAGGAAAAAAGGTATATTCCTCGTCTATTAGCTATTTAGAATTTAGTGAAATTAATTCTGCTTCTGTTTCTGAATCAGAGTTGACCGCTGTCGTTCAGCCGAGCACTGTGACAGAGGGAGACGTTGTCAGATTGACCTGTGTGTCAGGTTGTCTCACACCTGTGAACATTGTCTGGTTCAGAGATGGACAACGTGTACCAAATCCAAATCCAGTCTTTCAGGCCGGGAGAGAGGATGCTGGGAGGTACTACTGTGCCGTCCTGGGACAAGAGACGGCCAGATCTGCCTCTGTGGCTCTGAGTGTTCAATGTAAGTAGATGAATAACTTACAACATGAAACACAAAACATTTAAAAGCTCAAGTTGCAGTGTCTCAGCTATTTCAACGCGTAAAATTCCCCCTATAAATGCTTGGGTGTTTTGGCTGTGTAGTGTAGATGAATGACGACAGAAAACAAAGTGTGCCTATGGTACTTTGGGATTTTTTTTAACCTCCTTTCCATGGAGCTCCAATTAGAGTCGAGAAAATAGAAATTTATTATATATATATATATATATATATATATATATATATATATATATATATATATATATATATATATATATATATATATACATATAACATTTATGCTTCATGCAGTGACTTACTCGCTTCTTTTTCCCCAAGTCACTTTTAATTGTAATTCACTGACAATGATTAAGGCTAGTATAAATTTGTTAACTGTGTGAGGATAACATCCTCAACTTCTACCAATCAGATGCTCCCAGGAAAGTCAAGTTGTCAATGAGTCCATCAGTAGTCAAAGGAAGTTCGGTGACTTTCACCTGCAGCAGTGATGCCGACCCACCTGTGACACAACGTCAATACAGCCTGTATAAAGACGGACACTTTATCAGTTCAGGACAGAATCACACCATCTCTGACGTCCAGCCCAGCCACGGGGGGCTGTACTACTGTCAGGCCTGGAATGATATCAGCTGGAGGGGCATTGCCCAAATTAACTCCACGGAGGTTCAGCTTGATGTCCAGTGTAAGTATGTCACACTGAGAAGTCTGGGTACAAATATCTTGGTTTGAACTTTTTACAAAATTGCATTGCGTTGTGGATAAAAGCACGCAATTTTGACACGCAGGGTATTTCTCATGCTGCGTTCAAGAGGTGTCAAAAAAATTCCAAAAGGAGAAGAACAATGCAACAAGGGATTTATTACACTTAGATGTTTGAAGGGTTTTTAGAGGCCTGAAGACGTATTCAATGTCTGCATTTCCAAATAAAAAAGAAAAAATAAGAGAAAAGAAAAATAAATAAAGGCAAAGTTTGTATATAAAGTAAGCTTAGTTATAATATTAATAGCTTTCGGGAAGGAACTTGTTTTGGTGGAACGAGTACATTCAAACGGTTGTTTTAGTCGTGCAACAGAAAACTCAGATTGGACAGATCTGAGAAGCATTCCAACATTCCAACACAAAGAAAGCGGAAGGTAACCAACATGGCCGAAAAGAGTGAAATCTGAATCTGGCGGAATTTGCAGCAGCAGGGACACCTGGGTAGCTCACCTGGTAGAGTGCCAACCCATATGTAAAGGTTTACTCCTTGACACAGCGGTTGTGGGTTCAACTCTGACCTGTGGCCCTTTCTGCAAGATGTTCTCCCCTTCTCTCCCCTTTAGTGTCTTCAGCTGTCCTATACAAATAAAATGCCTGGTGGCACTGGAGCAATCCTGGAAGTGGACACAGACTAGTGCTCTGGTAGATTATCTCACATTATCTACTGTGAGAGCACTCCCTCATTCTAGAATAAAGCTGTTAACATGTGCACGTTTGGATTTTCTTTTCCAGACCGTCCAGAGAACCTTTCCATTTCAATGGACCCGCCACATGTTGTTGAGGGCAGCAGTGTGAATCTGAGTTGCAGCTGTGCTGCTAACCCTGCAGCAGACAACTATACCTGGTACAGGGCTTCTGGTTCCAGTTTCAGCTCCCTGATCCAGGTGGGCTCAGGACAGGTGCTGTCTCTCCCCTCTGTGGAGGCGTCCCACACTGGACTCTACCTCTGCCAGGCTAGGAACGCACTGGGGCAAAACTCGACTGAGGTGCTGCTTGCATTAAAGGAAAAGGACCATGGTTTGTGTCATCTTGATCTACAACCACTGCTTTGTTCTTCTAGAAATGTGATCTGAATTTTGTATAGCAGAAGTGCGTGATATTTGTGTGTGTAACGTGTGTGTTTCTCCCCAGGAAGCCAGTCCTTCCCTATCTTAGCTGGATTTGGAGTCTTGGTTTTTTGTGACACTTCTTCTACTTCTTCTTTTGTTCTGGTGAGTCGATGTTGTGACAGCATTTATTTTTCCACATGTTATGTAACATTTTTGATGTGTTTCACTAAATGTTGTCATGGCTACATGTGTGACGTTAGGCACTATGTGTGGCACTTTTAACTAGCAGGCACTTTTAACTACGCACTCAGTTTTCCTATTCCTATATATATATATATATATAGATGGATTATACTGTATATATAGATGGATTGGCAGGTATTTTAATATATTGAATATGTTGATTATTTTGGATATATTGGAGCTGTGTTTTACATATTGAATGGTGATCTGTAGTAACATTTTCATGGTAATGGCAATAGTATATATTCAATAAAATTCCATATAGGCTATTATGTACTTACTGGATTTGCAAAGACACATTGTTGTGAGTCATGACGGATTAATAAATGTCTTAAAAACTCCTTTTTCCATCTACTAATAATTCTACAGCTCACTTCTATCACAGTGAAAACATCAAAGATTGAGCAACAATTATGAAAGCTCTGTTCTGAGTGGAGAAACAATGATTTTTTTCTCCCGTTTATTGGCAGGCTGAAACAGAGGACCCGGGCAGAGAAAAAGGTGAGCACATGAGCTTTTGCAAGAGTCCCAACAATTAGAAGTGAGATGTCTCTGTTTCCTGTGGTGTTTCCCAATAGTGAAATGTTCGTCCTTACTTGAACTTCACATTACTTTTCACATTTATTACCAGAAACTTTAGTGGAGCCAAAGCACATGCTTACTGTCACGGTTTGAGGGTTTAAAAGGAGAACCCAGAAGACCAGCCAGGCAGATTGGCAGAACAAAAAGCGAGCATTAATAAACTAAAGGCTGAATTCAAAACACCAAGAACACTAGATATACAGAAAAGGAGGGTGATAACGAGGGACAGGTTAAACACATCAAGGTAGGGCAGACAATCACAAAGGCGGGAAAACACACAAGGCAGGAAGTTAAACATGTCATGACACATAGAGCTCAACAGTCCCGCCCCTCCTCTGAGAGACCTTGGGTTCTGGAAGTAAATTTCCCATTTATTTCTCCCATTGATGTCTGGAAAAATGCGTATAGAAAAGGGTTTTAGACCATGGCATAGGTTAAACATGATGTAAATAGGGTGCACAAACATGAATGTTCAACGTAACATCTCCACTCACAACAATCAGATTTTTTAATGAATGACTCCTCTCCTCTCCCCTCAGGTCCCCACATCGTATGAAGATGAGGTTACATACTCAACAGTGACCTTTAAACCCAGAAACCCCAGTCTTCCACATCACACAAACAGCAGCAGAGGGGCACCGGACTCCAGGTTTACTGTCCAAATGTACCTTATTATGCACCTCATTACTCACTGCCAGTCAAGTCAAGTTCACGTGTGTAGCCTTTAGCCCACTGGTACTGTGCAGTCTTAAAAAAACAAAGAACTTTTGAAATATAATGGAAAAAATAAATTAAAATTATCTTTTTGAGAACTAGGACTGATTTTATATTATCATCAGTACAATTCCCCGGTGTAATCAACTTCAGTCTGAAAATACCATCAAACTCTGAGAAATGATTCAACTCAGAATAATACTTTATTCCTATTTTCTCTCATTGCTTTATTTATTTATTATCTCCTTACATTTCAGATGCTCAGTCTAGATATAAAATCTAGTTTGAAATGTTAGAATCATAGTAATGTAATCTTCTGTTCAGGTCATTAAAATTCACACATTTACAGAAATGTATGTAGAGACAGCACAGTGTAATTTAGTTTATTTCAGGTTAATTTGTGCAGTAATATAAATAGTTTATGAATAAAAAGATTGCTGGGTTAAATCATCTGTATGTACGGCATCAATTCTGCCAGCAGAGTAGTCGCATGCAGGCTGCAATATGGTTCAAATTCACAAATACTACCATTTTAATCCTCAGCTTCAAAGTTGGAGAGAACAACGACTCTGTGATCTACGCTTCAGTGGCTGAATGCAGCTGAGACCTTTCTTTTTTTTTTGAGTGCAGCTTCATCATCATCATCAAGAAACCTATGTTAATATATGTTGTCTTGTCATGTGGCGTCTTGTTAAGATAGCTGTGAAAAGCTCAGTCTATCAGAAGGGAAAGAGATCTTAAAGCATCTTTTTTTGCTATACATTGTATTTATATTAATTTATTCTACAATTGAATAGTTTTGATATACGTAAAGGATGGTTGGGGGAATCCTGCAACATCAGATTTATGTCTATTTTGTTTTAGGATACTGTTATACTATAGTAAAATAATTGTTCTTTACTGCATCTGTACAGATGATATTAAAAGTGTATCAGTAAACTGTGATATTATGACACAATGTCTATGGACAAGTTGTTTTTATTTCAATACAATACTCAATGCATCCATTTACATATAACAGTATTTATTTCCCTTGCATACATCATAATTGCCATAAATGTACATGCAACTATGGAACTGGTGGTGAGTAGACTTCACATCTCATTCTGTTTAGGCAAGTGCTAGAAATCAGTTCAACGTTAAGATATATTCTGCAGTTGTGTTCACATACAACCCTTTCTTTAGGCCAGGTGCAGTATACAGATTCTACTTGTTGTAGAACGCTACATTATATTGTCTTGGTAATACTCTTGTATATTTTGTTAATGCTCGTGACATCAGCAGGGTGTTGTCATTTTTGTGCCTAGCTGTATACCTTTTCAAAGTTTGTCAACACTTCCTTTTCACAGTCCAGTAAAGTCTTGAGAGCTGTAATCCAGTGTGGAGCAGAGGGGGAGTTGTAGTATATAATACTATACATTGGTCATGGTTGAGTATACACACTCCTGCCAGTCAATATGATGAGACATCCTTAGCATTTAAAAGATGGTAATCAATATACGGTGCAGTAAAAAAAATATTTTCTGAGAACATGATTTCAGTTGTTATTGCACTCTTGGCTCTACGATCTGTCATCTGGAACATGTCTCAAGCAAACATCTACATGAACAAGGACTAATATTTACAAGGCATCAACAAAACACTGATATTACTGATTGAATATAAGCATCATCTTTACTAGTTTGTGTGGGAATTTGATAAGACAAATAATTATTTTTCATACAAAAGTCAGGTTACTGCATATAAAAGACATGAACATGTGTCACACAAGAAAGAGTTTAATTATAAAAATGAGATTCTTACAAAGCGAAAAATTGGATGTGTGCTGTGATTTTAAAAAATAAAGCTCACCAGGAAACCTAGTTATCCATAAGCATTACTCATAAATTATTGACATTTTATTAGTGTGTGTGCGTGCGTGCGGGCGTAAGTGTGCGTGTTTGTGTTGCACAATGTAAAAAGTACTTGGAGTTGAATTTGCACGAGATCTTTATGATCTTAATTACAAATCAACAGTGCAGTCTGCACTCACTGTGGGTTGCTATGCATGCTGGCTGCAGGAAGTCTGGCACTGAAGACTTGTGGAACAAGATAAATCCTCTACATAAGGAATTTAATTCTTATTGTATGAAGCCTTGTAATAATATCTAGAATTCTTAAAGGTCCCATATCATGCTTCTTTTCAAGTTCATTCTTGTATTTTGTGTTTCTACTAGTACATGTTAACATGCTTTAATGTTCAAAACCACATTATTTTCCTCATACTGTCTGTCTGAAGATACGTGTATTCGCCCTCAGTCTAAAACGCTCCGTAGCACCTGTCTCTTTAAGCTCTCCTGCTGAAAAAACCCAGTCTGTTCTGATTGGTCAGCATTTCTTCCTTCCTCCACTTTCTTTTCTGCGGTCTAGGTGTCCCGGCACCATCATTGCAGTCGGGGAATGACTGTAACTGCACTGTAGGGGCATTTTCTACCTGTATATAGTATAGTTGTAACATCATAACTGTACAAAAGTCCTGATGACTCATTTAAAGGCACCATTTCTGAATAAGGGCTGTGTGCATTTCCCCTGTGGATTTAGCATCTTGACACTTTCACAGTATTCATATAGCACCTCAACCTTCTCTATAATCAAAAAGACATGGAAATCTCACTTTTTACAATATGGGACCTTTAAGGTGAACCTGAGCATTTACATGTCTTGATTTAAAGTGATGCTGTTTAACTCACATGTTATAGTGGTTATTTCTTACTTCTGGTGACATCCCAGTAGTATACAGCTACAAGAGTGGGGGGAACAAATCATCTCAGAAAAATATTCATCATATTTGTCGAAGCTTGTACCTTGTATCCATTATACAGATTCTAATATTGTTTCACTTTTGCCCTCTTATCAATATTTAACTTCATAATAACCTTTTGCTGATCTTTTCAAAACTTCATGTTTCTTAAAGGGGCTGTACTCGAAATGCTGAAAAAAGTGGACTCACAGACTGTTCAATACCAGCGGTTGTCATGGCTCTTGGCGTCTGATACCGAAGCACACGGTACGCACAAACATGCACGTGCTGCTGAACCAGCTATCAAAACAAAGAACAGAGAAGCTTGGATTATAATACACACAGATTCTCTGCATAGGATGCCATTACTCCATGATATCTTTACATAAAAAATATTTGTTTGCTGCTATATTAATGTGTTAATGTAATGAATATTGAGTACAGCTCCTTTAAATAGCTCTGCGTATCTCTGCAAAGATACAGGGTATCTATCAAGGAGTATGGTCTTGGTGGGCATTTAACAATGTGGGAAGGTTCAGGAAACAGGAAGGAAAGGAGAATCCAGAACTGTGGTATGAGGGAAACGTCGCAGCCTTTCATCCCCCGTTCCAAATGTCCCTGTTGACATCTTCGAGGTCTTTTAATATTGTCATCCCAAGAGAAGAAAAAGTGGAAACATGGGAGCAGGAATCTCATGTCCGGGCCATTTTGTGAAGCCCTGGTGAGTTGTGATAGTTCTGGAGGAGAGCAGACATTTTTAAACACATCTGTAATACCATAAGAAGAAATTATAGTAGATAAAAACATCAACACAAATCGTGAAGCATGAACGTAACATACATGTCGTAACTCTGAACTGTGTATTTGGTGGATTTTGTTTCCTTAATTTGGCAATTACATGTTTTTGTGTGCGTGTGTGTGTGTGTGTGTGTGTGTGTGTGTGTGTGTGTGTGTGAGTGTGTGTGTGTGTGTGTGAGAGAGAGGAAAACCTAGCTTGTCCTCTAAATTTATTGTGTGTTGAGTGGTTTATAGATGACCTGCATGCCAGCAAGTTCTTTTTCTATAGTTCTGCAGTCAATTTACTTACTTACTTACTTACTCACTGCTACTTGCATTTCCTTGGTTGGATGAAATAAAAACAGTGTTGCAATACAATAAAGTGTCCAGTCTCTCACCCTCATGGCCGTAGATATCCAGGGCAGAAATCGGGACACTCTGGTGTAGACGCCAGGTTTCTTGGCCATGGCACAGCCTATTCCCCAGCTCACCACCCCCAGCAGACGATACCGCCTGGTCTTAGACAGGCAGTCTTCTGCCACAAAAGGACCACCGCTGTCTCCCTGAAGCCACAGAGGATTATAGCAGTTCACGCAAACATTATAACTACCGTTCGGTACCCATTTTAGTCTAGCATTGACAGAAGTTAATAGGAATACAATAACATTTCAAACAACCACGTACAGTATATGCATTGGGCAAACACAAAGAAAAACAAGCATAAATTTAAACAAAGCAAACACACATACAGTATCAGAGAATGCAGTTCCTTAATAAGAAAACCCAAAGTATTTCTGTACCAGAATGCACAGACACAGGCACACTCTGACCTGGCAGGCATCAGTGCCTCCTTTCTCATAACCAGCACAGAACATACTGGTGGTAATCTGGTTGTCATAGTAATCAGGAGAGTTACAGACAGTGTCACTGATGATGGGGACATGCGCTTCCTGGAGAATATCTGCTTGAATACCTGATAGTGAGAAATAGCAAAAGCATTTAAAAAAACACAATAAGACTTTGGAGGGGTTTTATCCCAAAAGAAGCATTTATGTACCGATTGCTATTGGTCCTTTGAAGTATTGCAATTATCAAAACAATTACAATTGCAATAACTCTCACATGTATTAAGATCAGTGTACACTGGTGCTGCTTGTCGTATGATAGCAAATATTGAGCACATTGATAGAAGGAATGCAAATAATATCATCCAACATTAAATTGTCTGCAGTGTATTACAGTACAACTGTAAGTAAATGTAGACTCACCATAGTAATCTACATTTCCCCAGCCTGTTACTATTCCCATCTGTCCGTCTATCAGTCTTTGACCGTATGCTGGCAGGCAAATAGGCTGGATATATTCTACACACAAACACACAAACATATGTATTAAGATATAAGTAAAGACAAGTAAACAGTCTTAATGAAGTTAAACTGTAGATTTCAGTTAGTTTAAGAGTAATTTTTAGGTTAACTCCCATCTTGCTCTCACTCCCAATAATAATAAGTAATATTTTTGCTTTGATTGTCATCTGTATATAGGATAAAAGAGAACACATCTCATTGGATCATGCTGTCTTAGGCAAGGGTCAAGTAATGAAGAAAATATATATGAAACAGCAACATGATAAAAACAGGAGATTATTATCACTCCAGTGGACCTTGTGTTGTAATTATGAGGGCCAAACACTAGATGTCAGACGTGACCCACTGAAACATTGCTATCTACTTCAAGTTTAGTCCACTGCATAATAGAAAGTGTTATTAATCAACACCAAGACTCAGCAATTTTCCAAAAACTGGTACGAGCAACTACATTTTCCAATGTGACTGTAAATCATGTTTCATTTACATTTCAGAAACTCGAGCCACTGCCTTGCTCCTCTAGGTCTATATATTTGCAGGGGTCTTGGTCAGTACAGGTAATGTTAATACCATAGACTGTATATGCAGACACAATCAATTGTTAGTGCAGTATATTTGCATTAAGATACAGTATTTGTACTAAAACCCAATAAGTATGTTGATTTAATTGTGTTTAGTTACTGGACTGTTAAAAATGTGCAGAGCTGTGACATACACGTAACACAAAGCTCCCTCAGACCTATAATGCCAGTGTAAATTACACTTGTATTTCTCCTCATCCTTTAGCATGCCTCAACACATTATAATAACATTAAAGACAGATGACTCTTGTTAGAACTACAGTTCCTTTCTCACCATCAAAGTGTGGCTAAGGAACTAAAAGAGTCCTGGGATTAGAAAGAGAGCATCAGACACAAGAGGAAACGGTGGTCACATCCTGTTCAGTGCTCATAAAACTATGTTGAACAAAAGAACTTTTGTCCTACTGTCTCACATCTAGGAAATGAGAAACCTAAAGCAGACACATGACCATAATGACTAACTCTGTGTTCTCTTTATGACTTTGCCATTCTTCAAATATTGAGGTTTGTGTCGATGAACACTCATTTATTTGTGTGTGTGTGTGTATGCCGTTGTGTGCCCTACCGTTGAAAGTGAGGGGCTGGGTGAGGGCCAGAACAGCGATGTCCCTGCTGTTGTCATCAATGCTCGCATCTACAAAGGGCAGGTAGCTGCTGTGGTAAACAATGGTGTTCACCTCAGCCACGTTGGCGTTGACTGGTTTGCTATAGATGGAGCCCAGCTGCACACGCCAGCGATTGACGAAGCGATACCGCCTAGCATGACATTTATAAAAGAATCCAATTTTGCCAACCATGTGCTTCAAAATAATTAATGATTTCAGTATAAATTCAGGCTTGATTACTTACTCTCGAAAGCAGTGAGCTGCTGAGACAATCCAGCGGTTTGAGATGATGGTTCCTCCACACTGATGAACTCCATCATACTCCAATCTGACCTGCCAAGGCCAACTGCCCTGCCTGGCATCCACACCACCAACTATACGGTCTGCTGCAAAACTACGTCTGCCACAGTCTGCCAAGTACAGAAGAGGGAGGGAGTTTACCGTCTGGGTAAACTGAAAGTGAAAGAATTAAACATGTATAGAAAGGAGAAACAGAGCAAAGATACAGTAAGCAAGAATGATAATGGATGAGTGAAAGAGTAGAAAATCAGTAGAAAATCAGAGCAATAAAAAAATATGTACTGTAAGTGAACGTAAGATAAGCAGGAAGGTGAAAATCAATGACAGACAGGCTGGCCGACTGAACAGAGCTAAAACAACATCAGACAAAATGAAGTGGTGAGAGGATGACAAGCCCAGCATGTGGGGAAAGATGATATAAGGTATCTGAGTATAAAGTGTGTGTGAGACAGAATGAGTGCAGATCTGAGCTCACGTCTTACCTTGACACAACAGTGTGAGAACCTCCCTGCTCTCACAGTCACTGAAACAACGACGAACAGAGAAAACGAAATCAAAAGGCAGCAAGAGCAACAGAGAGGACAGTGTGGTAGCAGGTCAGACTGCTGTGAGACAGGTGCAGGTGCAGGACCAAACAGACAGGTGTTTGTTACCATGGGAACAATGAGTCTTTGATTTTCTTGCCATAGCTGAGTTCTTGCTGTCTGACACAGAAGAACTCCCCACCATCTCCACTGGCCTCGGGCACCGATGTGACTGAGTAATTCACCACACTAAAACAAACACACACACACACACACACACACACACACACTTCAGTCCTCAGTGAAACTATGCTGCATTCAAACATTCAGATACAAAATAAAAAAACCTCACCTTATAAAACCCACTTCTTCACAGCTGATGCTAGCTAGCAGCTCATTATCTGAGGAGGAACACACCTGTCGCCACCTCCTCTGGGCGGAATCAAAGACTCTGAGACGTTGGTCAGCCGAATTTACCTGGACTGCAGGGAATAACATGGCGTTACTTTTAAATCAAGCTACCTATTTTATAAAACATGTAAATGTCTAAAAAAAAAAATTGTTTTGAAAAACCTCGTATAAAAAAGTAAATGAATCTGTACTGGACCAGAATCAAAATACAGTAGAGTTATACAATCATCAGACATGTTTTTTTTTACTTAAGTAACTACAGTATTACCCTGTCATCATTGAACTTTTTCTTTTGTTTTTACCAATAAGCCAACTGGACCAAAATATACAGTAGTAGTTGATGGCAGTAAAAATTCAAGGTCAGGTAGAATTTTTCTTAAAGGTCCCATATAGTAAAAAGTGAGATTTCCATGTCTTTTTTTATTATAGAGCAGGTGGACTGTAAGAGTATTAAAATGCTCAATCTGCAGAGAAACGCACATGGCCTGTACTCAGAAACGGTTCCTTTAAATGAGCCGTGAGGACCGTGCGGTTGGGATGTCACAACTATTAAATATAGGTAGAAAGTGCTGCTACAGTCATTCCCCAGCTGCAATGATGGTGCAAAGACACCTAGCGTACCGCTGCGGAAGACCCAGAAACACTGACCAATCAGAGCAGACTGGGCTTTTTTGGCAGGGTGGGTTAAAGATGGCGCTAAAACGGAGCATTTTAGACAGAGAGACTAACTAAAATAATGTGTTTTTGAACATTAAGTCATGTAAACTACAAGTATCAACCTGAAAATGAGCATATAATGGGACCTTTTATAGAATAATTGAAACATACAGCTGTTCCGTAGACAATAACACTACACAGGTGTCACAATGTAATGTGATGGTAAAACTACATACTAGAAGCCCTGTTCTCTCTTACTTACCATCATACAGTCCGGTGTCTTCCTCCATTGTGCAATACGTGACTACAGAAGGGTCATGAAAAAAACTTTTGTTAGGTCTATGATAGCAAATAATGTAACACAGATCATCAGATTTTTGATAGTGTGTCTCCACGTGTATGTGTGAAAGCATGTGGTCTGACCTACGGCCCAGACGGCTGCTCCAATGGCTCCCAGGGTCATCAGAGTCACACACACACCAATCACACGGCAGGGGGTCAACACACAGGTCAGAGAGAGATTCCCCTGTTCACTGCAGACACACACACAACCACACACATATATGAGTGTTCATACACTCATTTGGCAGTATATATACTGTACACAGACACAAACTCAAATTCATGTTTGTCCGGATGCACATACAGTGAGGAAAATAAGTATTTGAACACCCTGCTATTTTGCAAGTTCTCCCACTTAGAAATCATGGAGGGGTCTGAAATTGTCATTGTAGGTGCATGTCCATTGTGAGAGACATAATCTAAAAAAAAAAATCCAGAAATCACAATGTATGATTTTTTAACTATTTATTTGTATGATACAGCTGCAAATAAGTATTTGAACACCTGTCTACAATTCTGACCCTCAAAGACCTGTTAGTCTGCCTTCAAAATGTCCACCTCGACTCCATTTATTATCCTAAATTAGATGCACCTGTTTGAGGTTGTTAGCTGCATAAAGACACCTGTCCACCCCATACAATCAGTAAGAATCCAACTACTAACATGGCCAAGACCGAAGAGCTGACTAAAGACACTAGAGACTAAATTGTACACCTCCACAAGGCTGGAAAGGGCTACGGGGAAATTGCCAAGCAGCTTGGTGAAAAAAGGTCCACTGTTGGAGCAATCATTAGAAAATGGAAGAAGCTAAACATGACTGTCAATCTCCCTCGGACTGGGGCTGCATGCAAGATCTCACCTCGTGGGGTCTCAATCATCCTAAGAAAGGTGAGAAATCAGCCCAGAACTATACGGGAGGAGCTGGTCAATGACCTGAAAAGAGCTGGGACCACCGTTTCCAAGGTTTCTGTTGGTAATACACTAAGACGTCATGGTTTGAAATCATGCATGGCACGGAAGGTTCCCCTGCTTTAACCAGCACATGTCAAGGCCCGTCTTAAGTTTGCCAATGACCATTTGGATGATCCAGAGGAGTCATGGGAGAAAGTCATGTGGTCAGATGAGACCAAAATAGAACTTTTTGGTCATAATGTGTTTGGAGGAAGAACACTATCCCTACAGTGAAGCATGGGGGTGATAGCATCATGCTTTGGGGGTGTTTTCTGCACATGGGACAGAGCGGCTGCACTGTATTAAAGAGAGGATGACCGGGGCCATGTATTGCGAGATTTTGGGGAACAACCTCCTTCCCTCAGTTAGAGCATTGAAGATGGGTCGAGGCTGGGTCTTCCAACATGACAATGACCCGAAGCACACAGCCAGGATAACCAAGGAGTGGCTCTGTAAGAAGCATATCAAGGTTCTGGCGTGGCCTAGCCAGTCTCCAGACCTAAACCCAATAGAGAATCTTTGGAGGGAGCTCAAACTCCGTGTTTCTCAGCGACAGCCCAGAAACCTGACTGATCTAGAGAAGATCTGTGTGGAGGGAGTGGGCCAAAATCCCTTCTGCAGTGTGTGCAAACCTGGTGAAAAACTACAGGAAACGTTTGACCTCTGTAATTGCAAACAAAGGCTACTGTACCAAATATTAACATTGATTTTCTCAGGCGTTCAAATACTTATTTGCAGCTGTATCATACAAATAAATAGTTAAAAAATCCTACATTGTGATTTCTGGATTTTTTTTTTTAGATTAGGTCTCTCACAGTGGACATGCACCTACGATAACAATTTCAGACCCCTCCTTGATTTCTAAGTGGAAGAATTTGCAAAAAAGCAGGGTTAAAATATTTATTTTCCTCACTGTATATACACAGTGAGGAAAAAAAGTATTTGATCCCCTGCTGATTTTGTGCGTTTTCCCACTAACAAAGAAATTATCAGTCTATAATTTTAATGGTAGATTTATTTTAACAGTGAGAGACAGAATAACAAGAAGAAAATTCAATAACACGCATGTCAAAAATGTTATAAACTGATTTGCATTTTAATGAGGAAATAAATATTTGACCCCCTCACAATCAGAAAGATTTCTGGCTCCCAGGTGTTTATACGGGTAACGAGCTGAGATTAGGAGCACAATCTTAAAGGGAGTGCTCCTAATCTCAGTTTGTCACCTGTATAAAAGACACCTGTCCACAGAAGCAATCAATCAATCATATTCCAAACTCTCCACCATGGGCATGACTAAAGAGCTCTCCAAGGATGTCAGGGACAAGATTGTAGACCTACACAAGTCTGGAATGGGAAACACAAAAGAACTGTCAATCTCCCTTGGCCTGAGGCTCCATGCAAGATCTCACCTTGTGGAGTTGTAATGATCAGTAGAACAGTGAGGAATCATCCCAGAACTACACAGGAGGATCTTGCCAATGATCTCAAGGCAGCTGGGACCATAGTCACCAAGAAAACAATTGGTAACACACTACGCCGTGAAGGACTGAAATCCTGCAGCACTCCCAAGGTCCCCCTGCTCAAGAAAGCACATATACATGCCCATCTGAAGTTCGCCAATGAACATCTGAATGATTCAGAGGACAAAATGGTGCTCTTCGGCATCAACTCAACTCACCGTGTTTGGAGGAGGAGGAATGCTGCCTATGATCCCAAGAACACCATCCCTACTGTCAAACATGGAGGTGGAAACATTATGATTTGGGGGTGTTTTTCTGCTAAGGTGACAGGACAACTTCACCACATCAAAGGGACGATGGACGGGGCCACATATCGTCAAATCTTGGGTGAGAACCTCCTTCCCTCAGCCAGGGCATTGAAAATGGGTTGTGGATGGGTATTCCAGCATGACAATGACCCAAAACACACAGGAAAGGTCCTAGAGTGGTCTAGCCAGTCTAAAGACCTTAATCCCATAGGAAATCTGTGGAGGGAGCTGAAGGTTCGAGTTGCCAAACATCAGCCTCGAAAACTTAATGACTTGGAGAAGATCTGCAGAGAGAGGAGTGGGACAAAATCCCTCCTGAGATGTGTACAAACCTGGTGGCCAACTACAAGAAACATCTGACCTCTGTGATTGCCAACAAGGGATTTGCCACCAAGTACTAAGTCATGTTTTGCAGCAGGGTCAATACATATTTCAATATGTTGCAATAATTGCAATCTCAATGCAAATCAATTTATAATTTTTTGACATGCGTTTTTCTGGATTTTTTTGTTATTCTGTCTCTCACTGTTCAAAAAAATCTACCATTAAAATTTTATACTGATCCTTTCTTTGTCAGTGAGCAAACGTACAAAAGCAGCAGGGGATCAAATACTTTTTTCCCTCACTGTGTATATACATATATATATATGGTTAACTTTGTTATTGCTGAGAAATATACATACACACACACATTCAAATATTTGACAAATTGTTACATGGCAAAAGTTGAGACTAGTTGCTTAGTATTTAGTTTGGGCTCTTTTTTTGGAAGTTTAAGCCACCTATAACAAACATGAGCAAAATGACCGGTATCAGCTCACTGTCCCAATGTGAAGGGGCATACTACACATTTCCTGGCATAGACTGAAAAGTACAAAGGACACTGATAATATCAATAGTCTAAAGTCTAGCATTTCTCCACAAAGCAAGAACAAACTTTTAAACTGGGATATAGTGCCATGTCAGGCGTGCACATACAGTATGTGTGTGTGCACCCGCATGCAGGTGTTGTTCTCAGTGTGTCCCTTTCTGTTCCTGCTTTGCTCTGCTCTGCTGCTCTCAGCAAAGTTTGTCAACTTGACCCACAGCTTACATTTTTCGTTGCAGCCATACAATGAAGTCGAAAACATTATTATTAACATTAGTAAATCCAGTATGGTGTGCCAGTTTAAGCGTCCAGGGCCAATGCATGCTAGCTCACTGTTACAGCTTATTAGGACACTGATGGTCTAGAACCACAATTAATCCCATAGTTCTAACTGTCCTGTTCCTGCTGTTGTAAAAAAGGTCTACTGATTTATCATTCTTTTGTCACTCTTTTCTCTTTTTTTCTTCCTATCTTGGAGGAAAGGACAAGAGATTAAGAAAAAGCTAATATTATTAAACATACACAAAACCTCTCTTTATGTGAACTGTCAGCCTGCCATGGACATCCCTTATCTGAGCTCAGCTCATTTCCCTTCCCACGAACATCCATTTAGATTTACAAGCCTACAGTCATCATTATCATCAACTTCAACATCATCATCGTCATGATCATGTTCATCATCATCAAAGTTGGAGAAAAAGTGCACAAAAAAGCACAAGGCTATGTTACACCTCTTGTCAAAGACCACAAAGCTGTACATCTTGTCTACAGCAAGGTTACATCATGTTCTGTTGCTATAATTTTAATGACTCTACTAAAAACGTTATGTGGTCACTAAGCACAATGCTATATTAATGAAGACAAAAACCGGCTGATTATATTGATAATATTTATTATATTTCATTTTAAAGGCCCTTCACATCCTCACCAAAAAAGAAGTAACTAGCAAAGGCCAAGTAGAATAAGTAAACAGACTGAAAGGTCAAATACCTATTTATACATCACCAAAGTCCAAATTCTAATAATGATAACAAATGATAATGTGAGTTGTCACAGTGTACATGTAGATACTAGATCATACCCAGCGATTGAGTCACAAAACAAAACTGGCTTACTGTTAGCAGCTAGCTACTGTAGCTATGGTTAATGCTAGGTTGAAAGACAAGGTTTGAGTTAGGGTTACATCTTGTTACCTATATACATCTATCACCTAACAAGTGAAACACATCTTACAGGAGAATGTACCTTTTAACAGCATACATTTGGCTTGTCATAGTATTGCTAATGACATTCACGATAGCTACATATATTTATTTAAGTGTCCCGGTAAGCAATGGCAGTTGGACTGTGTGGCTCGCTGCATAAACAATACCAAGACCCTGAAACTGAAGCACCCAAAGGGAATTCAGCTATCATTTATTGTATTGTTTACACCAGAGCAGAGCTTTTAAAATGTATTATTATTTCTCTGTCCCAGTGGCAGAGTGGACAATTGTAACAGGCATTTCCACAGCACGTTTGACTTGTGATAGAAGGGAAAGCAGCTGTTACTAATATCACTAATGATGGCCCTTACTGCATTTAAGCCATAACAATGAACATGCATGCACATAGGTAGAGCCCTGGTACATGTAAACCTTATCCAGCCATCATTGATTATTGATTAAACCTGTGTGTAAAGACCTGCAGAAGTAACAAATTGACCCTTGGACTGATTATTATATTCTATTAAATTTGGAAATAATTTTGTCTGTTTCTAGTTATAACTGCAGGGCAAATGTAAACCTAAGTCAAGTACACTAATGTTGGCATTTTAGAGCCTGTGTCTGTAATAATTTGTTAGATAAAAGCAGGAAAATTAGCTTTTATGTAAGTAAGTGGACTTTCTGTTTTTTTGGAGTTTCTGTTTTCATTACATTGCATGGGACAACCAGGACTGTAATAGTACTACTTAGCAGGAAACAACTGGAGATACTGTAAGAAGTGTAGCGTTTCCTATCAAATCGAGGAAAACATTCTACATGTCTAGTTTCCTTCCTGCCACTGTCTCCCTCCAACCTTTTACCCTACTCTCTCACATCTTAATCTTTCTTAATTTCCATGAAAAACAATTCCATTTAAATGTTTTGATGGAATTGTGACATTAGGCCTATCAAATGTTCATAGGAAGTGTTTTATGATGCTGTACAATTCCGTTAGTAAGGAGGCATTTCTAATTTCTTCTTTAAACATTGAGGTGCTAGGCGTCTGGATTCAGAACCAAAATAATCCTGGTTCTGTTACCAACTCAAAGTCAGTTTCCTTGGCATATAGTCTTGTGTCCTGATTTGTGGAAGTAAACAACTCTAGGAATGACAAAGAACCAGTATTGTACAGAATCACTTACACTGTTTGGTCCTGCATTTGCTGAATTTCTACGATGTTATCAAGAAACATGATAGACCTACAAATCCAGTGACCTTGACCTCGTTCTATTCTAAGCTATCTCCTTACATATGAGGCCTGTACTACGAATCAAGATCAACATGACCTGGATTTCTTGTAGCTACCTGGCTTCACTAACCCTAACAACCGCGGTCCTGCATAACCTGTATCACAATGGTGGTTAGCAACTAGTTCAGTCAACCCAGGGTTTCCCAATCTAAAGACGCGTGTGTTCACATAAAAGAGGCGGTGTTTGCCCAGGGTGACCAATCGCAAACATCAACCAGAGCCGCATATTTAACATAAGAAGAGTAAACTATATTTCTACATAAATATGAAGAACACAGACATGGTTTTGCAGGCAAAACTTGATACAGTTGCTGCTTTCTAAAACCGGAAGGAAAGATGGCAAGAAGCCAACGCTGTAAATGTGTAAATCACAACGCTTATCAATATCACTTCCCAATCAGTCAGGCACAAGATCTGACCATAATAACACTTGACCTTTCAATTAACTGTTGTTGCTTTAGCCTTTTATTGCAGTTTCAACCCTGTCAGTGGGAAGCAATAAAGAGAGCAAATAAAAAATATAAAAACATAATTGAGACCAATGTGCACATTGGCAACACACGGCTCAACAGGCTGACAACTATACGTAATGATCTCCAACGTAACCTGCTCCCCACCAGGTTAGGCGTTCAGCATACGTTACCACGGCGATTGAACCCGGTAACAAGTGATCCACCGTCGTTACACAGAAAGCCCTGGGTTGAACCTGAAGTAACACCAAATCTTGCTTCGTAGTACAGGCCTCTGCTCCCTCCCTCAACACAACAACCTATTACTGACCAACTTTACCTACACCTTGCATCTCCCCAAATAATTCCCTACTTTTACTTGCCTCCATCTGTACCCATCCTTTTCATTCTTCCCCTCTTTGTGCCTCCTGTCTGCTCCTCCCCTTCCGTACCTGTCCTGTTCACCCTCCCTTCATCTGGCTTCTCCTCCAAACATCCTGTCAACATGATAATGGTGTTAATGTACCTTGGGTTGTAACATTGGGATTAACAATGGGGACCTAAAGGTCAGAAAGAGAGAGAAAAGGAGAATTCAGGCACAAAAATGTAAAACTGAGAAACAAAAAGGAGTGCCCCTGGTCATATTATCAGAGGGACATTCCAGGCTCCTGTTCATTTCTCTAGATTCTGTTTTCCAGGAAATACCCCAACATTTCCTCCACACACTTCAACTCCAGCACATACACACAGACACTGGTGCTGCCAGCCCCCCTTGTTCTCAAGATCCTTTCTTCTTCTCTCTTTCCTGATCTCTTCCCCCCAACACAGAGTTCTTCCCAATCAAATTACAGGACAGAACAAGCACTCTTTTGTGTCCACTTCTACCTGAGACCCCCTTGTCCTGTGTGTGTGTGTGTGTGTGTGTGTGTGTGTGTGTGTGTGTGTGTGTGTGTGTGTGTGTATGTCTGTGTTATTAGTCAGGGTTCTTCTGAAATCACTGTGCTTTTATGTGATGGCGAGTACACTGCAATAGTAAAAGTTAGTAGGCAGTTGTAAGTGTAGTGCATATCTTCTCATATTACTTGTGCTACATTGTTATGTATAAAAAGTGCTATACTGTATAAATAAAGTCTGACTGATTGATATGAATACTGCAGAACCTTTTGTTATGTTCGAAAATTTGAACAGAGTTGTAAAATATGGTCAAGTTTATATATATTTTTAGTTTTGAAAACAGATATCATTTCACATACTATAATGACTGACCCATAGTGGGTGCTGTATTGTTTTGTAAATAGGTTAGCAAAAATAACTCTACAATTACAATAACTCTACAAAAATACTAATTATCTATGATGCTCGCATATGTTTCCAACACGTTTCTCTGATGAGTCACACATTACATCCTATTACAGCCTAAAAAAAGCTTCAATCAAAAATCAGATCAAAAGATATGATCTACTAAGAAAGGTTTCTTTAAGACACGTATTAGTACGTATACAAATATCTCATACTTTGTTAACAGATACACATCACTGTTGTTGTACATGAGGAATATTTAACAATGCAGTGAACATTTAGAGCTGCCCCACAGCGTGACGGGATAGTTTGTTGCCAAGGTTTGTTGTCGCTGCAGTAAAGCGGTAAAAATGAATCATTGCTTACTCTTTGTGACCCATCATCCACATAAACACACTGCACATATTTTGAGGGGTTATTTCTATCCTCATCCATGAGTCACATGAGCAGCCAGAAGCAGCAGGATGGAAAAGGTTCGTTGTGTCATTACTTATTCACTCGGATGTTTGGAGGGATACCCTTAACTTTGCACGCATTACGCTCTCCTACTGTAGCCCCACACTGTTGGGTGAAAAGAAGCAGCTGTGTACCAGATGAGGTATGTGGCTGCACACGCCTTCCCTAAGCCAAAATTATGAGCAAAATATTATATTGCACGGACAACAAATTCTGTATAACAACAAACGTTCCTTTATAACGTCCACACCATCCAAGTTTTCTATGAATGACAAATTACACAAAATAAGGTGTTTTCCTTTTAAAAAAAATCTTCACTTCTCAAAGTGTAAAACTGCATGTCTTTCAAAAAAAATACTTAGAAACAGAAAATAGTTTCTTAGAAGTCATGGCTACAAGGTGGAAGTCTGTTTCTGTGTGAGGAACCCCCTGGTACTCTTCTTTATAAAAGTGTTAGTCATATAGGTTAATTTGAAAAAACAATCCCAATGTAAAAATGCTGTAGGTAGGATTGTGAAGATCCAGGATTTAGGCAAAGAATTTGAACATCAACAACTTTTCAGTCCCTCTGCCTTTTTCTGCTAAAGCTCCTCCCCCCACGAGGGAGAATGAGTGTGTGTGCCTGAGCAGTGATTGACACGCAGTTAAACACCCCCCTGGCCCTGATTGGTAAAAGTTACAGGCAACTGGGGACTTTTGAAGATTGCACTACAGGCTGTAGGTGGAGCCAGAGGAGCCAGATTTTTTTTTAATTACCTGCTTCATTTCTACTCCAACATAGGGTCAGTTTCAGTAAATATGGCAAAAAGTTAACTTATAAGTCTTACGTACTGCATCTTTATTAAGGTCTATTATGATATGTTGTTTACAGAGGCCTTTGCCCATCCATCTTATCCAAAAGTTATTTACTGTGCAGCCTAAAAACTGTGGTATGGTATCAGTTCTTAGTGATGCCTGGCCGCTCTGCCCTTCCTGTTGAGAGGATCTCGGCCCGTGATTGCCCAGGGCTGGGTAGCGATCTCAACTGGAATGATGTATGGTCTAGCATTCCAGAAGTATCAGACCATCAGCAAATTCATTACAATTTCATTCATAGGTCATATTTCACTCCCGTGAAAATGCATCACATGAAAATAATTAGCCGCCTTTATGCGCTCTCTCCCCTATAAAAGCACAAGTAACATTTTTTTCACATTGTCTGGAAGTGCTCTCCTGTTAGTCGGTTCTGGAACAGTATTGCATCCAAAATCTCAGCCTTGTTTAATGTTACTGTGACTGCTACTGTCAATGTTTTTATTTTGAACAATCTATCAACCTTTCAACATTCTGTAACTCAGAAACGTGCTGTATTTGATGGACTTACAGCTGCAAAGAAGATGATTGCAACCCGTTAGAAAGCAGCCCATGACCTGTCAATCCATGCATGGACCAGTGCGTACCTGGATGTGGTGTATATGGAGCTTTCCACGGTGCGCATTAATGGAGTACCGGGAAAAACTCTGGATACTTGGGTGGACGTTATTGAGGCTGTGAAGTCCAGGCTGTAGCCGTGTTTGGTTCCTTGTCTTGTATCTGTCTGTGTGTATGTCTTGTTTTTGTCTCCCTCCCTCCCGTCTTTCCTCTCTATGTTCTATTAAACATTTATTTTTTTCTTTCTGGCCCTGGGACGCGTCTCTGTCTCAGTGTATTGTTTGTAATTGTTTGTTTCTGTTTAATTTTTCCAAATAAATAAGAAAATTTGATCACAAAAAAATATCGGTTTTATGGCTTCTCGTTCATGTAGCTTAAAGTAAGTTCAATCTTGACCTTGAAAATAGTAGTTTGAGAAATTAATCAAATTTTTTTTTTTACATACATATTAGGTTGATGTTCATCATGTATTTTGATCCACTCCACACCTCACTGCATAGTCAGTATCGGCTTATCCTTTGTCCACTTAGGGGCACTGACATTTTGACTTAAAGACACAGATTCCAAAATGTATGCTAAACCTTGACAATTAAAATTTTGTGTATCTGGTCCATCAAAGATAGGGATGAGCAGAATTCAACATACCTCCACTCCAATTTAAATAAAAAAAGGAGTTTAAAGGGTTTTGAAGACTGAAGAACATCCCCTTCCCGAGTAGACAGAAGTGAACTTAAGCATGCTAAGTGTTATGAAACAAAGATAATGCCACAGAAGCAGAGAAAAAACCTTGTTCACACACACACATAGATGAAGCTCTGACTCATATTTGTACCGGTTGTCATGGCAGAAAAGTAAAAATAAACACAATCATACTGTGCTGTAAATATTATTAGTACAATCCTCTGCCCTTTGAGTGCTTGCATGCGAATATACATAATTGTGTTTCTGTGTATATTTAAGGTAAATACTGCTTATTTCTAAAAATAGATGAAATAGATGTCCCACCTAATCTAAGCACCGGCACACCCAAAATACTGTAAGCCACACCATGTGTGCCACTCCTTGGCTAGACTGTATTTCTCTTGTAATTACACACTCCAAAGACACAGCCTGCATCTGGGTGGATTCCCTTCAGTCAGGCAACAGCAGCTATAAAACCAAAGACCATCTTCAGACACAGAAAGTAAGTTACAAAACAACAAGGATATGTCAGTTTTCAACTTAAGACTTCACTTAATGGGAGACTACTGGTTCCATTGTACCGGCACACAATTTGCCCCTGTGATATAAGGTAGGTGTACTATTGTCATACTGTTGCCATACTGTTGTCTGGGTTATAGGGGAAAAACAATTACAGGGTGGATTTATTGTCTTTACAAAGTAGCCAACGTCACAGTTTGAGTGTCACAGTTCACGCTGACAGGAGCGCTTTCTAGCAATAGTAAAATATAGCGAGTAATCTTATCTTTACTTCCATAATAGCATCATATACAGTAATTAGCAGTAAACTCAATAAGAGCCCTAAAGCTCCATGTTTCCATCAACTCTTCAACACTAAACACTGCATTAAAGCTAATGCCATGTAACAGGACAGATGTGGGTTCTCTTCCTTCCTTTTAAATGTTGGCTTCCCTGATGGTGATCACTATCACATTTCTATTTGTATTATTAGGACTTATAGGAATCTTTTTGGATAAAAAATGTATTCAATCTACATGTATGTTTTCCAAGCTTGAGGACAAACTTAAAAAATAACATCAGAACATGTTGTATATCAGAGAGACAGCCAGTCAGCTTTGAACAAACAGTTAATGGTTAACTGTCAAGTGGTCAGATGTTTGGTCCCAAATTCAGAAAACAGGCAGCATGTGCTGCAGCAAGACCAGCACAGCATTTCCAGCTGTGGGTGTGTGTGTGTGTGTGTGTGTGTGTGTATATGCATGTGTGTGAAGGAGCAGAGAGGGGTGGAGAATGAGAGCAAGAACAACAATGTATCTGATATGTGCACTCACCCATCTTCCCCTCCGTCACAACTTTCTCAGTATACATCTATATACAGTAGGAAGCAGAGGGCAGCAATAGATTTGTCTCCTTCCTTCTCTCCTTCTCTCCTTGACTCCTTAGGGCAGGTGGACAAAGTCACGTTTGCCTGGTAATATAATATTGTGGGTCCTAAATGACAAACACCACAATGTAGTTAATACTTAATACATTTTTCCAAAAAGCATGTATCAAAGAGATAGAGTTAGCTAGGTAGAGTTATATGAGATTTAGTTAAAAACAACTCAATGCTCTAAAGTACTGGCAGGTTACATCACAGGTTTGTTTTAGAGCAGTTGTCACACTCACTCACTCTCACACACACACACACACTCCAGATAGACAGGTCTACTAACAAGTTCTCATTATGTATCTAATTATTTATAAGACTTAAAACTGACAATGAATATACAAACGTATGAAATCCATACAACAAATTACTTGTATACTAAGCTGCTTAGTGTATGTGCTTAATATTTAGGTCTATGTGAACAGGCTTCTTATTCCATTACAGCCTGTTTTTTATGTCTTTATCAACCATATTAAAACCCGTTTGAGTGTTCACTGCCTGGCTAACAGGAGGACACAAAGAAATCATGTAATATGAGAGAGAGAGACCACGGGAAGCAAAGGAACACAAAAGCATTGTATAAGTTACAGTATATGTATTTATAGAAAGTTCTAGAAAAGTTGTATCTCCTATTGTATCACTATACAATACAGTGTACTATGTCAAACGATACAATTTGTTGCTATGACATTCTTATAATGTAAATGTCAGTAGGCTACTGTAGCCTATAAACCCCGTTAGGCAGATTTCGACAGATTTTAGACTGACAGAGATGGTTAACGTTAAACAGGTTCAACAGACGACATTAAAAAAAGGTTCAGCACGATACATATAATGTTGACATAATTAAAAGTCTATACATGGCTACTTTATTTTCAAGAAAAACGTTTAATTTCACATAGCTTTAGCTCTATGAGCATTTAATAATACCAAAAGTAGCCAACTTGCTAAGTTTCTCTTCGGAGTTAGCATAAAACTAGAGCTGAAAGAAATTCCACAAAGTGACTCACCTGTGTTTTCCTGCCTGCAGCAGGAGGAGCACTGGCCTTCGTTAATCAAAATATTATCTTTTTTAAGTCCTCTTTGACGAATAGAAAACGCAAAAATAACGTCAGCTTCGAAGAACGACGACAAAAGCCTACTGTTTAAACGCCAACACAGATAAATCCCAGTTTGCAGTCAATCTGTTTTGCTCTCTTCACAGGTTACTGACCCCAAAGAAAGAAGGGGGGAAAAGGTAGTTTTCAGCGACCGTTTCTATCAACCAAAACCACCGACGCCTGCTTCTAATAGAAAAGAGAGAAACATTTGGAAGACTGGGCTAATTGAGACAAAGTTAGTGAAAGTTTATCCCAACTTCGTCGGTTTGTGTGGTCCTCCTGTGAGCGGTCAACTGCGCAGACAAGAGGGGCACGAGTGACGTCAACTTAGGTTTCTAAGTGGACAAACAGGGCACGCGAGCTCTATCTGTCCCTGCAGACCTGCTGCAGGTGAGCACACTGTCCTACAAATTAACAATAGCTTATAAGGACTTGATAGGATAGAAACTGTTGAGGATGCCAGCTATTGTGTTGGTATAGACATTGCTCTCAGCAAGTGTGATGCCTCATATCTCTTTTGGTACAATTGATCCAGTAGACACATCCTGTACTGTAGCCTACAGTGTCCCCAAACCACCTGCACACACGTATGCTATGTATCCTACAGTAAGTTCCCTTTGCTAACACGAAAGCCATGTCATAACCCCAGTTCCTTGTTGGCTGAGAAAATAAAAGGGAAGTTGGACAATCTGATCTAAATGTCTTTGCTCTGGAGGAAAAGAAGCAGGCATGACACTGACTTAACTAAAGAGTTGAGGAGGGTAGATTGATTGACAAGATCACAGAGACACACAGTGGGACGAGAAGGAGAGACAAGGAGAAGCCAAATAAGGGGAGCAGGTGACTGAGGAATAAAACAAGCAACAGCTGCAGAACAGCAGGAAGAGAAGAAGATGGGTGGACGAGTGGCACAGAGCTGCTGGCTGCTGCTCACACTCTCTCTGAAAGGTAAGACCCTGTGTGGCTTTCCTGGTGGCACCTACATTTAGCAGGGTGAAAATCAGCTAGCCTGGGCAGCATTCCTTTTACTTTTAATCTGTAAAATAAAAGTAACACAGTGTAACTTGGTGGTTAACTTGCTATTTGTTCACACATATTCTCTGCCTCTCAGGTATTCTTGCAGGTGATTGGTCAGTTCATCTCCCCTCCAGTCCTATTTATGCTGTGATTGGTTCCTCTGTGGTTCTCCCTTGTTCCTATGACTACCCCCAAAGTTCTAATGAAACCAAGGAAGAGGGACGGCTCTCTTCTCAGGTAATTCAATAAAGAAGGCATTGTTAGCAGTTGCAATACATGCGGCAGTGTGTCTTTAACTAGTAGAATTCCTCTGCAAGCACTCTGTAATCCGAAGGAATAGAAATGAAACAGAGGGGGGAATGAAGGATGACTAACCAAGCTTACTATTAAAGTTTTTTTTTTAAACATCTAGAGTTAACACAAACATGACATCTGTTATTTTACAGTAAGCCTACTTTAGCTCTAGTTTTAAAACTCCTTGTTTTCTATTTTTAGCAACTCCTTTATTTTTCTTCATCAGGGTGGAGGAGAAGGACAAAAGTACAAAGTTTTGTCTGAAATGTGGTGTCTCGAAGACAGTCGCTGTATCACACCAAGGTATTGTTGAAAACGCAGAGAAACACCTGCCATTCATTTAAGCATAGAACTAATCGCACAGGGGTTAGACAAAATAAATATCTAAGTCTGTCTGTCTCAGATATGTCTTCCACAGTGACGGTGTCTTCCCAGATCCGTCCTACAAGAACAGGGTGGAGTACCTGGGACAACCAGGAACAAAAAACTGTTCTCTGAAGATTTCTGATCTGAAGCAGTCGGACAGCGGCACATACGTGTTTTACCTCATCACCAGCCACCCTACACAGAAGATGCCAGAGCAGAGTGGTTCACAGCTCCTGGTGACAGGTGGGGATCTTTCATTTTAATACTACAACTAATCATACTCAACATGATTATCACAAACAACAATACATAGATCCTCATTTGCAGAGTTGCGAGGCAGAAAAAACAAAATGTAAAGCAAGATTCAATATGGCAACATCATAATCACAACACATACATCAGTATGTTATTTTCCAATGTGGTGTTAGGCCAGTGTTTTATTAAAATAAAAGCAAAGTAGGGAGCTGCTTTTATTAAATGGTCCCTTCATTTTCACCCATGATTGACATTTATTTCAGAATCTTAACTGACAGTCTCTGTTTCCATTGACCAACCACAGTAGACAAACCACAGTCATTTTATTTGTCCTTCCTCTTTGTCACTGGTTTTGCCCTTTGTGTCTCACTGGCACACAGTCTTACTGCCTGTCTGTCTAGTGCTCCAAGCCTGTCTGCCTGGGAGTAACTGCCCAGTTACAATAACTGTGTTGAGTTGTAGGTTTCTGTTAGCCATTGTTTAAGAAACAAACATAACTACGGAAATGTGTACTTTGCTAACTTTATTGCTTCTGTAACACTTTACCTGAAGGTATCTACATAAGAGTGACATGACACTGTCATGAACACATGACACTGTCATGACAAAACCGAATGACACTTACTAAAAGGAGCGTTATGTCAATAATGTTTATGACTTGTTTATAGTGTTTATGACACATTCATGACAGTGTCATGTCACTGTTATGTTGATACCTTTAAGCAAAATGTAACCGTTACTTCTATAATTGGAAAACAAGTGTTGATATTTTAGCCCCATTGCTTTAAGTGTGTACCACTTCCTTAATGCAACTCTGTGTTTGACACTTCGTGCTATTTATGAGAAGTCGAACTGAAACTGACCACTGACTGCAAATGAAGTAACGCATAAACTCACTTTGAGATCATTCTTATGTGAAAGGCCACTTGTATGTTTCCAATTAACAACCTATATTTTGAAAATAACCTATATGTTGAAAATCACTCACATCCAAACATGAAGGGATACACTGGTAACTTGTCTTTGCTGAACTTTAAAAAAGAAGCCTGTCAAAATGCAATTCAGTTTGTGTGTACATGGTGTGGTGTCGTTCCACCATAAAGATATTATTATGAAATCATTGAGAAACGTCTGTGTGAACTATTGTTTTCTTTTTTTCTCTCTCTGTTGTCATGCCGTGTCATCCTTTGTGAACAAATCCCATGAAGTACTGATAATCTGTAGGATAAGCTAAACAATGAAACATGATAGAACACAGGGGAACATAAATTAGACGAGTTGGATTGGATTAATTAGACGAGAGACGAGTTGGATATTTGCATTTGTCTCAAAGATTTTCAACTCAGATTCGGTACAAACAAAGAAATAGCTTTTAGACTATCATATACAGTAGAGAAAAATATAATAATTGTAGAGTTAAATGAATTCAACAGTGAGAAATATCCCCAAAAATTAATAATCTGAAATAATCTGGCAGGATCTTTAACCCCAGTATTTCTACCTTCTTGGTCCAAGCTCTAGCCATTCACATGCACATTAACAAATACTGCCTGAGACAGTTTGTTCTGGCTCTAATCGCGTTTCTATCCACTACAGCGACGACCCCGTCTGACTCTTCAGGACCCAGATTGATGCTCATCGGAGTCACAATCGGGGTTCTACTGGCTATTGTGGCCATAGTGGCCATTCTCTTAACAAGGTGAGTTCTTTGCTTCTCATGAAGCTGATCAGTATTATTGTATTTATTTGTTTCCTGTTATTAGTCCTATCACCATCTTCTTCAGGAATCTTAGGAGGAGGTACTGCACTGTCCTGTTGTAAGTAAAATAATGTAATTTCAAAAAAAATCTTTTCCTGCTAGCATGATTTATAACAAAAGAGCTCATAATTAAAGAAAGTAAAAAGATCCACACACAGTCGGAAAAGAAATGAAACTGTCTGAAACCACCTGATGCATCATCAATGCCAGTGTGCCTTCACATAATCCTTTCATGAACTGATGCCCAGGGGCGGATTTAGTCATTTTGAGGCCTAAGGCAAACACAGGCATGGGGCCCTCCACAACCCGTGTTCTCCCCCTTTTCAGTCCTTATTTATCTGAGAAAGACGTGCTCTCTGTCTGACAGCTGTTTTGGCCAGAGTGCTGGATCATCTTCAATCATAACACATTGATTAGGGTGACTGCTACTCACGGGGTCTAGCTGCTGAGTATTATGTGTGTCACCATCTTCGTCATTGCCATAGTCATCATCATGGACAGTGAAAGCAGCAGTTTTTCGAAGGATCCTGTAAGGTTGTCTTGTATGTAGCCCCCGCATCGCTATAGCAACCTGGGCTGACACTACTCTTCATCAGTGTTAGCATAGGGTGACCAGACGTCCCCGGTTTCCGGGGACAGTCCCCGATTTTGGTGACCTGTCCCCGGCTGGATCTGTCCCCGGAAATGTCCCCGGTTATCACTGTGACTGACAGACCCAAAATTGGAATGAAAGAAAGAAAACTCTGACCAAACGGAGCCGATCGAGCAGCGCTGCTCAGAGCTCAGAGATGTTTTAGAAAGCCGTATTTTACCATGCTAAAATCACTGATTATTTACATGGAGTCTGGTGGAGATATGCTGCTCTATACACGCTAAAATCACTGATTATTTACATGGAGTCTGGTGGGTTTAGCGAACACAATTTCTCGGACTTTTGTTTTAAAAAAGGATCTTAATCTTTAACAGAAAGGTCGACCTCCTTAGAAATCCTTTCCATAATGTTATCAGACACTTAGAATATTAATCTGAGTCTGTCAGCAGCAAAACGAGCACTTTATGAACGTAAATACAAGCTGGACAATTATCCCATTAACTTCCATTGTAGCTTGTTTCTCTGCTGCCGACTGCAGCGATCTCGTTTCATACTGCATCAATGTCAAAGGAAAATCTTTCCTCAATAGTTTATATTGTATCCGATACTCAGCTCTAGTTCTAGTGTCCCCGTTTTAAGTTTTACAAAAATTAAAAACATGACGTGTTTTGGAGGTATAAACGCTTGTGAGCTGAAAATGTCCCCAGATTTTGTCTGAGAAATCTGGTCACCTTATGTTAGCATGCTAGAGCAACCTGGGCTGACACTACTCTTCATCAGTGTTAGCATTGCTAGCGCAACCTGGGCTGACGCTGCCGGTGGGTAGCTCCTCAGTGTTAGCATTGCTAGCGCAAGCACCGGCTTCTTGCTGCTCTTTAGTAATATTAATGTTAGTGTTGTCAGTAGCCGTTGTGAAAAAGGTTGTCACCTTTGGAAGTTTTGCTAAAAACGTTCTGCTTTCTTCCCGCTTTTTCCTTTTTTCAGAACCACTTCGGTAGCTTTGCTTCATTTTCCAGCCGTCTGTAGCCTCCAGCTTCCAGCATGCTAAGCCGTTTGTTTACAAACACACACGCAGGTGTGCAGTAGGATAATGGAATAGTCCAATGTAGTGGGGACTGGGGGGGGTTTCTCATCATGAATTAAACAATCGGATATCACTTTAGCATATCAATGTTTAGAGATATAATTAATAGGTGAAAAGTAAGACAACAAATCGTAAACATAAGTTTATGAGGTGTTTTAGGGGGCCCTTGGTAGCTTGGGGCCCAAGGCAATTGCCTACCTTTGCCTAATGGTAAGTCCGCCTCTGCTGATGCCCATAGTCTAAACATTAGCCAGAGGTCTGCAGTGTCTGAGTTTGAGTTACATACAGTGTTAATGCATTATTTATTATATTTTAAGAAAAGATAATCAAGATTAACTTCACTTAATAATGTAAATTACAATTTCTTTTTAAATATTTGTTTGTCCTTTCAGGAGACAGAAGTCATCAAGACACCAGTCGTATGTCCTGACCGAGACAACCGCTCCAGCACCTTAAGGACTCAAAACAAAAAACACCCTACAACCACACAGAAGAGACCTTATTCATTGTATTGCATTATTTTTATTTTATAAGTAACTTAAGATAGGTAAATATTTTTCTTAATACCCTCGGACACTCTTTTGCATTTACCTTCATGTTGCAGAGAAAAGCCATAATACAAGCAGATAAATAAATTAATATTCAATATATTGTTCCTCTGTTCTGTTGTGACAATAAAACAAACAAGTTTATTTTTAAACTGGATTCTCCTATTGTTTTAGTGAGGACTCATAAATAACTACAAATAACTAATGTTAGGGAAATCTGGATATCTTTTTTAAATATACTGTATATATCGGATTTTTAAATCACCAAATATTTGTATTGATATTATACACTCACCGGCCACTTTATTAGGTACCCCATGCTAGTAACGGGTTGGACCCCCTTTTGCCTTCAGAACTGCCTCAATTCTTCGTGGCATAGATTCAACAAGGTGCTGGAAGCATTCCTCAGGGAGTTTGGTCCATATTGACATGATGGCATCACACAGTTGCCGCAGATTTGTCGGCTGCACATCCATGATGCGAATCTCCCGTTCCACCACATCCAAAAGATGCTCTATTGGATTGAGATCTGGTGACTGTGGAGGCCATTTTACAGCGAACTCATTGTCATGTTCAAGAAACCAGTCTGAGATGATTCCAGCTTTATGACATGGCGCATTATCCTGCTGAAAGTAGCCATCAGAAGTTGGGTACATTGTGGTCATAAAGGGATGGACATGGTCAGCAACAATACTCAGGTAGGCTGTGGCGTTGCAACGATGGTCAATTGGTACCAAGGGGCCCAAAGAGTGCCAAGAAAATATTCCCCACACCATGACACCACCACCACCAGCCTGAACCGTTGATACAAGGCAGGATGGATCCATGCTTTCATGTTGTAGACGCCAAATTCTGACCCTACCATCCAAACGTCGCAGCAGAAATCGAGACTCATCAGACCAGGCAACGTTTTTCCAATCTTCTATTGTCCAATTTCGATGAGCTTGTGCAAATTGTAGCCTCAGTTTCCTGTTCTTAGCTGAAAGGAGTGGCACCCGCTGTGGTCTTCTGCTGCTGTAGCCCATCTGCCTCAAAGTTCGACGTACTGTGCGTTCAGAGATGCTCTTCTGCCCACCTTGGTTGTAACGGGTGGTAATTTGAGTCACTGTTGCCCTTCTATCAGCTCGAACCAGTCTGGCCATTCTCCTCTGACCTCTGGCATCAACAAGGCATTTCCGCCCACAGAACTGCCGCTCACTGGATGTTTTTTTTTTTTCGGACCATTCTCTGTAAACCCTAGAGATGGTTGTGCGTGAAAATCCCAGTAGATTAGCAGTTTCTGAAATACTCAGACCAGCCCTTCTGGCACCAACAATCATGCCACGTTCAAAGTCACTCAAATCACCTTTCTTCCCCATACTGATGCTCGGTTTGAACTGCAGGAGATTGTCTTGACCATGTCTACATGCCTAAATGCACTGAGTTGCCGCCATGTGATTGGTTGCTTAGAAATTAAGTGTTAACGAGCAGTTGGACAGGTGTACCTAATAAAGTGGCCGGTGAGTGTATTTGTATTGATATTGGCCTTTATCTGATATTTATCCTTTATCTGTCGGGCTCTAACACACACACACACACACACACACACACACACACACAATGCTGAAACCCTTAGTTCCTGCATTTCTATGCACTGAGCTTAACGAGGAGGAACTTGGCTCACTTGGGCTTTACTTGAAAACTGACAGAACTGAATCCAAAACTGTCTGAATATCTATTTTGTTCATCTGATCATCTGATTTCATTTGTTTAGGCGTGATTGTGCTTAGGTGTAAGCTAAATGCTGCTGTCAGGATTTAACCAAACAATCTTCTAGAAAAAAATGATTTGTTATAACTGAGAAAATTGACTGAAAATCCTCAGTCCCCCATTCTCATTTCCAAAATCTCTCAACTTTGTGCTCTAGCCGGTTGAAGTGTTGCAGGAACAGATATGAATTTGAATACATCCTCCATGGTTCTTCACATATGATGACCACAGATGACATCCGGAGTTGTTGCGCTTGGATTTTAACAACACACCACAGAGTGCACCCAGTACTGTTCTATAAACAATGTCCAGAAACTGTTACTGAAAGCCTGTTAGTGATGATGAGGAGCATGAAGATGAAGACAGGAAATAAAGTCATAATGATCCAATTAAAAGCTGAAAGCCATATGGACCAGGTCACATCTGCTTGGTTTTGAGTAAACCCTTCAGTGTGATAAGGTTCTAACAGATACTGACCAGAGCCTGGCCATGAAAACCAGGAGGACAGTGACTCTGACGCCTGGACATCCATTTACACAAAATGGTCTTGGATATCAACTTTTCATCTCATTAGTCTTCCGAATTTTGCTTTTTTTCTGATTTATGGTATTAAAGCAAGCTGACATACAAATAGTGCACACATCTATTTTTTAATGTTGATTAAATAAACAAGGAAGTACATTACTTCATTTCAAAAACATTTGAAGAGACAGTTTTACATACTATATGTGCACATCAGTTTGTTGGGTTGCTTTTACAGTACATTTTAACATTTATTTGATGCTTTAATGAGAATAGAAGTAAGCAGTGGCACACTGTGATGCCCATTTGGTGTCATTTGAGTAGTTTGCTGTCTACGGTGTGGAGATGTGTCTTATTTTGGTCATCGGGATCCCCCCAGTCGGAGCTGGTTGATGTGGCTCGGGAAAGGGAAGTTTGGGGTCCCCTACTGGAGCTGCTGCCCCCGCGACCCAATACCGGATAAGCGGATGAAGATGGATGGATGGATTATGAAAAACAGAGACATTTCCCTTCGTTTGTGCCACACGCAAACGTAGAATTTGCCTCTGAAAAAGTCTTTCTAAAAACTCTGGCAAGAGTGGAGATTTTTTAAATGTTCATTTGCATGTAAACTGAGACAAACTTTAGGCAGTCGAGGAAGTGAGAAAGAGAAGAGAGGAAGTGATTTGTTGCTGTTGTTGCTATTTTCGGGATTCTGACGTGGGCTTGTTACACTGCCACCTACAGGTTTGGCATGCTCTTGACAGCATTGACGGTATATACACATATATATATACATACATACATACATACATACTATACAGTGCCTTGCGAAAGTATTCGGCCCCATTGAACTTTTCAACCTTTTGACACATTTCAGGCTTCAAACATAAAGATATAAAGTTTTTATTTTTTGTGAAGAATCACCAACAAGTGGGACACAATTGTGAAGTGGAACGAAATCTATTGGATATTTTAAACTTTTTTAGCAAATAAAAAACTGAAAAGTGGTGCATGCAAAATTATTCGGCCCCCTTCCGTTAATACTTTGTAGAGCCACCTTTTGCTGAGATTACAGCTGCAAGTCGCTTGGGGTATGTCTCTATCAGTTTTGCACATCGAGAGACTGACATTCTTGCCCATTCTTCCTTGCAAAACAGCTCGAGCTCAGTGAGGTTGGATGGAGAGCGTTTGTGAACAGCAGTTTTCAGCTCTTTCCACAGATTCTCGATTGGATTCAGGTCTGGACTTTGACTTGGCCATTCTAACACCTGGATACGTTTATTTGTGAACCATTCCTTTGTAGATTTTGCTGTATGTTTGGGATCATTGTCTTGTTGGAAGATAAATCTCCGTCCCAGTTTCAGGTCTTTTGCAGACTCCAACAGGTTTTCATCCAGAATGGTCCTGTATTTGGCTGCATCCATCTTCCCCTCAATTTTAACCATATTCCCTGTCCCTGCTGAAGAAAAGCAGGCCCAAACCATGATGCTGCCACCACCATGTTTGACAGTGGGGATGGTGTGTTGAGGGTGATGAGCTGTGTTGCTTTTACGCAAAACATATCGTTTTGCATTGTGGCCAAAAAGTTCGATTTTGGTTTCTTCTGACCAGAGCACCTTCTTCCAAATGTTTGGTGTGTCTCCCAGGTGGCTTGTGGTAAACTTTAGACGAGACTTTTTATGGATATCTTTGAGAAATGGCTTTCTTCTTGCCACTCTTCCATAAAGGCCAGATTTGTGCAGTGTACGACTGATTGTTGTCCTATGGACAGACTCTCCCAACTCAGCTGTAGTTCTCTGCAGTTCATCCAGAGTGATCATGGGCCTCTTGGCTGCATCTCTGATCAGTCTTCTCCTTGTCTGAGCTGAAAGTTTAGAGGGACGGCCAGGTCTTGGTAGATTTCCAGTGGTCTGATACTCCTTCCATTTCAAAATGATCTCTTGCACAGTGCTCCTTGGGATGTTTAAAGCTTGGGAAATCTTTTTGTATCCAAATCCGGCTTTAGACTTCTCCACAACAGTATTACGGACCTGCCTGGTGTGTTCCTTGGTGCACTTACAGAAGTACACTTCGCGCACTACGTACTGTCTTGCATAGTGCGTAAATTTCGACAGAGGAGTGTTGTCTCAAATCGCGCACTGCCATGTGCACTTACCGGAAATGACGACCACATTTCATCTCTTCTTCTTCTGTAAAATTGTGAATTTCACCAAGGGAGAGCATTCCAGTCTGCTATTGTGTTTTGCGAAAAATAAATCCTGCATTGTTTTAGATATTTTAACAACAATAAATGTGATGTTTTTATTTGCTCCAGGGTGACGACTGCAACACAGCCGTCATGTCACCCCCCCATTAGCTGAAAACAGTACACACAACTGTATTGTATAATATTCGTTCTTGTTAGTGCAGTCTTTTAAATTCATTAATTATACCTAATCTTTGCAGTCCACTCTTATATGTATATACTTATGTTTCTGCTCTAAAAATAAGTAATGTTAATATTCATTCATTCATAACGTTACTGTTCATCTTAATGCTCAACTGTTTCATGAGGAAATCTTTGCAGCCCAGAGATAACACTGTTATAGTGAAGCATTACCCTTACAACTTACCTAATAGACAAAACATCATTACATCTTTTATTTTAAGTTGTACTTTTGTACTAAATGGTCTTCATACAGTGACGATACAGTAGTGAAAGCAGAGGGAACATACCTGACATTTAAATAGACCCCATTCCTTTATATGCTTGCTACAGTCATGCAACGTGTAATACAACAGACAACAAAGTTTAATACTTTTAATATCATTTTATTTTATAAATGTGCTTGTAGTTCTGCAGGCTCCCCCCGGGTCGTAGCTAGTCTGATGGGGACAGGGACATGAGGGGGGACTTCAGACTCTCCAAGGGATCCTTCTACGGTTTGATGGCCATCGTCGCCCCTAAATGATGCCCTCTACTCCTCGTTTGTCCCTGAAGAGATGGGTTATACAGTATATACATCAGGTGGAGGCAGTATATACATCAGGTGGAGGCAGTAACAGCGGATACGTTTTAACATTACGCTACTGTTTACGTTCCCGGCAGACAATCAGCTGATCGCTATTTTGGTGAGCTAACGCTCACATCGGATTATGTACAACTTGTTAAGATCACAACATAACACTGAAATCTTCTACAGCGGGACGATAGTTTAACACAAACAACAAAATACTACAACACATGTAACGTTAGCTTATAACGTATTTGCCAATCTGGTTAAACTGCCGCTGTTAGCTAGCTAAGGTTGGCTTGCTAGCACGTCAAATTACGATACCAATAAAGGTTATAATTCCTGGTACAAAAATCATTACCGACTGTAAAATTAACCAAATATACATATATATAGGTGGCTTATATGTTATAAGTATAGCAAAAAGACTCACGTTCAACTTACATTTGTATTGCTCCATCGGTCTCGCTATCGCGTCTAACTGTTGTTAGCCCCGCCCCTTCCGCTACGTAGCCAAGATGGCGACCGTTGAGTGTGGAAAGTGTCCATCGATGTACACTCATTTTTCGGGGCGTTTTGAGTGTACCATCCGGGTATTTAAGTACACTGCGTTTGACCGCACTTCGACAGTGTGAACGCACTATGTACTCAAATAGTTAGTATTTAGTACAGAAGTGCGCGATTTGAGACACAGCCCTGGTCTTCATGATGCTCTCTGCGCTTTCAACAGAACCCTGAGACTATCACAGAGCAGGTGCATTTATACAGAGACTTGATCACACACAGGTGGATTCTATTTATCACCATCAGTCATTAAGGACAACATTGGATCATTCAGAGATCCTCGCTGAACTTCTGGAGTGAGTTTGCTGCACTGAAAGTAAAGGGGCTGAATAATTTTGCACGCACCACTTTTCAGTTTTTTATTTGCTAAAAAAGTTTAAAATATCCAATAGATTTCGTTCCACTTCACAATTGTGTCCCACTTGTTGGTGATTCTTCACAAAAAATAAAAAAATTATATCTTTATGTTTGAAGCCTGAAATGTGTCAAAAGGTTGAAAAGTTCAAGGGGGCCGAATACTTTCGCAAGGCACTGTACATACATACATACTGTGCTGACAAACTGCCTGGGAGCTCCTCCCATTCAATCCAATCAGTGGTGAACCAGGTGGAACAAATCTTCCAGGAAATCCGGGCCCGGCTCTGTTGTTGGAGAGTGTTGTCAGTGGAAGGAGCATTAGTAGCACTCACAAGACCAAGGAAATTCCATCTTTGTTATCAAGGTGTTTTTGCAATGACCAAGCCCTCCACAAAACTGTGAAGGACAGCCGGTAAGCGCCATATTTGGCCATGTTTTGGCTAGATTGAATTAAGCAGTGCAGTGCTAATGATGCTCTGGAAAGACACAGACTTTTAACTTTTGTTGACTTTGTTAGGACTTTTTTGCCGTGGTATTTGTAACTTTAAATGTTTGGTTCTATCAAACAACTGGAGTTTAAAGGAAAAGGAAGAAAGCTAAATTAATTAATTGTTTGGCAAAGAATTTGTTTGAAATGGTTAAAAGTCATTTAAACATCATAGCAATCTTAACAATGTAAAGGTATTTGGCTAAAGATACCCCAATTAATGATAAGAAAATATGCATTTGATGATGAATGAAATGAATGATACCTGATAATGTTTCTTTACTAGAACAATACGGCTGAAAACTGAGTAGAAAATGAATTGAATGTTGTACCATTAACATTTGTATTGCATTTGGCTAATATATGAATTTAACTATAAATATACTGATTCTTATCATTTGAGTTAAAATAGTGGGTATTTATTTTGTTTACATTTGCTTAAAAATTGGAAACCCTGTAACTTATAATAGCAGTAATGTGTTTATCTGAGTTAAATGTGAATAATTTTGTTTATTTAATTTGGCTGTCAACTCAGATATTAACTTGTACTTGTCATCTTTCTTTCTTTTGAGGTTTTTCACCTGTTTACTGCCCACCAAGGAACGGTTAATAAAAGATAAACAACTGATCCCATGGCTGTTGAGTGAAATCCAGTTAAAAACTTCATGTGGAGGGACTGTCCTTTTCAAGTGGGGAATTGCACAAGAAATACATGAGAACTTGACAGTGAAAAACCGCTCTCAAGACTGGAGAAGGACCAGAGAAGTGAGACACGTGTCCATCGAGACAAAGAGACTGTTCCCGCCCTGCTGTCGTGAGCAAAATGGCTGATTCATTACTGTTGGAGCAGCTAAGGACCGCAAGGACATCAGCGAAGCGTCAGTTTTCCCGTCTGGCCAATAATGTGCTAAGAATGCATACAATGATGTCAGAAGAGGAGCTCAGAGACATTTTTAAGAAGCTCACTGCAGAAGCTGGCAAAGTCCTGGAAGCCAACGATGATGTAGAGGAGCAATGTATTGAGGAAAACTCGGATGCAGAGGAGTTGAGTGAGCAGCAGAAGAGGGACTTGCTCAAAACAGCCAATGAGTGTGAGACGAAGCTGCAAGAGCTAAAGGACCTCATACAAAAGACATTGTGGGCCAATTTCGGGGGAATATGAACTGACACAAGCGATTACGACAGAGTCGCAAGCAGAAAACGTGGGAGCTGTGGACCCAAGCAACAACCCAGATGCATATCTCTTCATGATCGGGCAACTAGAGAGACTCGTGAAGGCTGCGAAGGAGGTACATAAACATTGGAAGTGCTGGGCCCCCCCAGCAGAGCAACAACAGTTCCAGGGTCGGATCAAAGGCCTTGAAACCATGCTGCCAAAACTCACAATAAGACAAGCAGACTTTATAGGGGCACACGTCAGAGGAGAAAGCAGCAGATTAAGTACTACTTCAACCAGTTGTGTACCAGCAATTAAATTAAAGCCAGCTGCCCTCCCAAAGTTTTCTGGCATCCGCCGAGAGTTTCACCGGTGGAAAAAAGATTGGGAAGCGCTCCAGATGCAGGGAGAACCTACTGGATCCAAAGAGGTTAAAAAGTTCCAACTCCTCGACAGTGTGGATGAGAAGACAATACGAGACCTCCGCCTTACAACTTACATAACTACTGAGGAGGTTTTCCGGTTTTTGGAGAACCGCTTTGGAAATAAGACAACTATAGCCCTTGAGATAGTAGAAGAGCTCCAAAGACTCGAAGCAGTTAAAGGTAACCAGCCCAGGAGGATTGTTGAGCTCATCCAATCTGTAGAAAAAGCCCTGGTCGATCTGAAGGAGCTTGGCAAGACTGGTGCTATAAAAAACCCTCTTGTAACAAAAACAATGGAGAGTAAACTTCCTGATGGGTTGAAGAAGGAATGGCTTCTTCATGTAGCTGGCAAAGGAGATGAAGCTGAAGAAGACAAGCGATTTGATTACCTCCTCATATACATATACATATATACACATACAGTGAGGAAAAATAAGTATTTGAACACCCTGCTATTTTGCAAGTTCTCCCACTTAGAAATCATGGAGGGGTCTGAAATTGTCATCGTAGGTGCATGTCCACTGTAAGAGACATAATCTAAAAAAAATAATCCAGAAATCACAATGTATGATTTTTTAACTATTTATTTGTATGATACAGCTGCAAATAAGTATTTGAAAACCTGAGAAAATCAATGTTAATATTTGGTATAGTAGCCTTTGTTTGCAGTTCCAGAGGTCAAACGTTTCCTGTAGTTTTTCATCAGGTTTGCACACACTGCAGAAGAGATTTTGGCCCACTCCTCCACAAAGATCTTCTCTAGATCAGTCAGGTTTCTGGGCTCTCGCTGAGAAACACGGAGTTTGAGCTCGCTCCAAAGATTCTCTATTGGGTTTAGGTCTGGAGACTGGCTAGGCCACGCCAGAACCTTGATGTGCTTCTTACAGAGCCACTCCTTGGTTATCCTGGCTGTGTGCTTCGGGTCATTGTCATGTTGGAAGACCCAGCCTCGACCCATCTTCATTGCTCTAACTAAGGGAAAGAGGTTGTTCCCCAAAATCTCGCAATACATGGCCCCGGTTATCCTCTCCTTAATACAGTGCAGTCGCCCTGTCCCATGTGCAGAAAAACACCCCCAAAGCATGATGCTACCACCCCCATGCTTCACAGTAGGAATGGTGTTCTTGGGATGGTACTCATCATTCTTCTTCCTCCAAACACGGTTAGTGGAATTATGAATTATTTTGGTCTCATCTGACCACATGACTTTCTCCCATGACTCCTCTGGATCATCCAAATGGTCATTGGCAAGCTTAAGACGGGCCTTGACATGTGCTGGTTTAAGCAGGGGAACCTTCCGTGCCATGCATGATTTCAAACCATGACGTCCTAGTGTATTACCAACAGTAACCTTGGAAACAGTGGTCCCAGCTCTTTTCAGGTCATTGACCAGCTCCTCCCATGTAGTTCTGAGCTGATTTCTCACCTTTCTTAGGATCATTGAGACCCCACGAGGTGAGATATTGCATGGAGTCCCAGTCCAAGGTAGATTGACAGTCATGTTTAGCTTCTTCCAATTTCTAATGATTGCTCCAACAGTGGACTTTTTTTCACCAAGCTGTTTGGCAATTTCCCCGTAGCCCTTTCCAGCCTTGTGGAGGTGTACAATTTTGTCTCTAGTGTCTTTGGACAGCTCTTTGGTGTTGGCCATGTTAGTAGTTGGATTCTTACTGATTGTATGGGGTGGACAGGTGTCTTTATGCAGCTAACGACCTCAAACAGGTGCATCTAATTTAGGATAATAAATGGAGTGGAGTGGAGGTGGACATTTTTAAGGCAGACTAACAGGTCTTTGAGGGTCAGAATTCTATCTGATAGACAGGTGTTCAAATACTTACCGTATTTTTTGCACTAGATTATAAGGCGCACTGTCAATGAATGGTCTATTGTCGATATTTTTTCATAAATAAAGTGCACCGGACTATAAGGTGCATTAAGCGGATAAGTCAGTCAAACTTTATTAAACGCGTTCACAATAAGTCTCAACATTATCAAACGTTAATGAGCGTATTCACAATAAATACCAACCTTGTTCAGTTGTAACACGTAAAATACAACACAATACACTCAATTATTCAGTTTATTACTCGTCCACAAATCCTTCAAATTCTTCATCTTCACACCAATATCTAGTGGCTGGAGTTCTTTAGTTAATCCACCTGGAATGATGGCAAGCTCCAAATTAGTTTGCTTCACTTGGTTTTTGACAGCATCGGTGAGATGGGCGCACATGGAGTCGCAGATCAATAGGGACGGAGATTTGTGAAAAAAGCCATCCGGTCTCTTGACGTAAATTTCTCTCAGCCACTCACTCATCTTTTCCTCGTCCATCCAGCCTTTTGGGTTAGCTTTGATGATGACGCCGGCTGGAAACGTTTCTTTTGGCAAAGTCTTCCTCTTGAAAATGACCATGGGTGGAAGTTTCTGGCCATCATCCTGGCAACTGAGAACTACAGTGAAGGATGACTTCTCGTTTCCTGTGGTGCATATAGACACCATTCTGGTCCCTGTTTTCTCCACAGTGCGGTTCACGGGGATATCAAAGGTGAGGGGAACCTCATCCATGTTGGTGATGTGCTCTGGCCGGATCTTCTTTTCAGTGATCTTGTTTTTGCAGTATGCGCGGAAAATGACCAACTTTTCTTCGTAATCTTTTGGCAGTTGCTGCGAGACGGTAGTTTGTGTGCGGATAGAGAGATTACGTCTTTTCATAAAACGAAAGCACCAAGAAGGACCGCCTCGAAAGTCATTGATATTCATGTCCCGTGCTAATGCTGTTGTCTTCAGTCGAATAGTGACTGTAGAGACGCTTCTACCTGCTGCTCTCTGTTCAATAACCCACTGTTCAATTTTGTCCTCTAACTGTGGCCATCTCGCTTTGTTCCCGCGGAAACTCTGTGTGGTCTTCTTTACTTGGCTCAGGTCATCTTCTTGCTTCCTCCACTTCCATACCATTGATTCATTAATGTTGAATTCTCTCGCAGCTGCTCTATTTCCATGTTCAACTGCCTGACTGATAGCCTTGAGTTTGAAGTCCGCGTCGTAGGCGTGTCTTTTGACAGGTGCCATTTTGGGGTCCTTATACACAGACTGTAATATTATGGTGAAGCACAGTATATACAGTATTACTCCGCGACGCTCCTGGCTATGGTAGCCGTAATGCTGCAAGCGGTGCGGCTTTGTAGTTTACCAAAGTTGTACTAAAACATTTTGACTTAGCGCCGTGAGTGCCTTGTACCACACAAAATCGCTTAGAGGTCAGTAAGCAAAACCAGAATTAATCCATATATACGGCGCTTCGGATTATAAAGCGCACTGTCGTTTGAGAAAATTAAAGGCTTTTAGGTACGCCCTATAGTGCAAAAAATACGGTATTTGCAGCTGTATCATACAAATAAATAGTTAAAAAATCATACATAGTGATTTCTGGAATTTTTTTTTTGATTATGTCTCTCACAGTGGACATGCACCTACGATGACAATTTCAGACCCTTCCATAATTTCTAAGTGGGAGAACTTGCAAAATAGCAGGGTGTTCAAATACTTATTTTCCTCACTGTGTATGTGTGTATGTATGTATGTATGTATGTATGTGTATGTATGTATGTATGTATATATATATATATGTATGTATGTGTATATATGTATGTATGTGTATGTATATATATATGTATATATATATATATATATATATATATATATATATATATATATATATATATATATATATATATATATATATATATATATATATATATATATATATATATATATATATATATATATATATATATATATATATATATATACACACACACACACACACACACACACGGCAACGTGTAAAACACTGAACACAGTTCTGAAAACTGACAGCTGTGCACAATGTTATTTTTGAAAAAAGATAGGTTGATGTCCGTTTATGAAAATACACAGGCAGGTGTGAACATAGTCTCACACCAACATAGTTAATTTGGTCTACTTTGGTTTAGTTTGATTTAATGTTTAAATATTTAACATGGTATTGTCTACCCCACTTTTCACAACCTAACTCAAATGGTCATAACAAAGACATATACTGCACCTTAAGAAGCCTCAGCACACCAAACCCAGGTGAGCCGAGCTACTTGCAAACAGGAGGCACAAGTTAGGACACACGTCCACAATGTAGACAGCAAAAACACTCAAATGACACCAAAGGGTCATCATCACACACACACATAATGCCACTGATTACATCATATATTCTAAACCTGGTTGAAGCTACAATGTATGTCATCATCATGAGATTTGCTCTAAATCTGATGTATTTAGTATGGGGAAGAGTTATACCAAGATTTGCAACATGTGTGATATCTTCCATCCATTTTCCAACAACTTTTCAAAAAGAAAATTGCCTTTAAAATAAGTTTGACACGTTTATTGTATAAAAATAAAAGCACAATATATACAGTGATTACAGCAGCCAGTTGGAAATGCATGTTGTTTTTCATGCAGGTGTGAAATTTCTTTACAGCAGTCAGTAGTTTTTCAAAAGGATTATTGAATAGCAATTCCTACCATATTAACCAAAGTTGTCTGTATGTATGATCTGTGTGTATGTGGCATGTGTTGATCAGTTTACAGATGAAAAAACTAACTTTAAAATGCATTGACCCCAAATGCTATGCTGTTACGGTTATTTCTGTTACACTTTCAAACACTAAATATGATAAAATCTTAAGACTAAACCTTAACAAACCTCAAACCTAACCTTAAAACCTAAAAGTTTTAGGGTTATGGTTAATAATGTAAATAATTTTTCTAATTTGGTGGACTGAAGGTAACAAATCATTTACAAGAACAATATTTGCATGAGTATTTTGAACTCAAGATGGCAGCATATACTGCTTCAACCACAATGATTCTGGATACAGTCTACAGCAGTGAACCACATTTGGCAACAATACTTTCATAGATTAAAGATTAAATTAAGCTATTTTCTCATGAAAGCATTGTAGCCTAAAATTTGCAAGGATTGAGTAAAGTTACAATTCCCTTCTGTCTTCTCATGAGAAGTACTTGACATTTACACAGACAGGAGTCAGGAGGGAATTAAAGGTGTTGAGGTGTATTTTCATGTTAGGAAACTTGGTGCTCAGCAACTATGTTGCGCTCCAGGCAGTGTACAAAACACAGACAATTTTAGCCAGATCATGTATCTGGTTTAAAGAGATGTCATCAGGCTCAGGTGGAGGTAGACAACAGACATTTCCTTCTCTGTAAACCTGTTTGTTTGCTTTTAACCCATTTAGGCAATGCTGATGTTTTCATAATCACGGCTGTTTTCCTGAAACATAACCGGGTAACATTAGACATTCAAAAAACATTCATTTATTTATTTTTTATTTAAAAAATTACTTTATTTTTTTTATTTAAACTGAACCAGGAGAAGGTCTTACCTCTTTATTCACAGTAGAACGATGTCTCAGCCTCCTTTAACAATGAAATACAAGTATGTACATTGACCTCTTCCAACAGTTCACATCACAGTCATAAAATGAAATGTTACAGTCCAAAAATCAAGAGTGTTAACTTACCATGCCCAGATAATCACCAGTGGAACTAACAGGCCAATACAGACTTTGACTCCAATACCAACAAAGATGATGACACGGTTAACTGTTAGTAGAGTGTGAAAAAAAATGTGAGTAAGTGAAACTAACGGCATCTCATATTTTCAAATATAGTTACAAGTATTCAGCAAATACATTGTAAAAATGTAGTCAATTTTGGAAATTCCACACTACTATATTTTCCAACAAAATTGCTCATTTTAACAAGCAGTTTGGTCTTCAACTGTAGATTTATGGTTATGATGAATAAAAGGTGATTCTTTTTCCACCATGGGCAATTCCAGGAATTGATGGATATGATAGAGCAGCACAATGTAATTCTGCTAAATGAAACAATCGCATTCATTTTCAGTTCCTATTTTCTGTAGACTCAGTCTGCCACTTTTTAAAAAACAATTCCAGTGCTGTGTTATCAGAATTTTGGATAGTCATCATGAAAACATGAATTGATCATGTGACAAGGGCTGGGAAAATTGGCAGAATGGGCAGCCAAGTGACAGTACTCTGCTCCAATGGAAATCACAATTGTCCGATTGACTGCACTTTAGCCCAATAGATTGGGCTAATCCGCTAATTAGAACTATGATTCCCCATTGGATGATCAATATCAATACAATCTCTGAACACATTGTAATCTGCTTGTCTTCCCTGCATACTCACTGTCTGTATCACCCGTTGTCAGCAGCGCCTCAGTCGAGTTGTTTTGCCCCAGTGCGTTCCTGGCCTGGCAGAGGTAGAGTCCAGTGTGGGACGCCTCCACAGAGGGGAGAGACAGCACCTGTCCTGAGCCCACCTGGATCAGGGAGCTGAAACTGGAACCAGAAGCCCTGTACCAGGTGTAGTCTGCTACAGGGTTAGCAGCACAGCTGCAGCTCAGATTCACACTGCTGCCCTCCGTCAGGTGACCATAATACCTCATCTCAACAGATACATTCAACGGGGGATCTGTTTTAAAAACACAACCACTGTGCTGTTATATACATTCACTCAGAGGATGTATTTTTTGTGTACAAGTTTAAAAGACAATAATAATGGAAGATCCTAATCATTTGTAGCTAAATTGTCAAAGCATATTCCTGTAAAGATTTAAAGACATAGTTTAATATTTTGGGAAATACGCTTATTTGCTTTATTGCTGGGAGGTGGAGGAGAAGACTGATACCACTCTCATTTTGTGGTCAAGCATCAATCTTCTCTTCTAACTCAATAAGTAGTTTCCCAAACTATTCCTTTATGTTAATGCATCACAGAGTGAAATAGCAGTTTCTCAACCAACAATGTCATAATAAACATACTTACACTGAACATCCAGAGCCACAGAGTCAGATAGCACTGACTCCTGTCCTTTGACAGCACATAAATAATTCCCAGAATCCCCTGCTTGAGCCTGGAACACTGGTTTGGCTAATGGACGCCCATCTTTAAACCAAACTGTGTTGGGAAGTTGGCAGGATGTTCTACATTCAAGTGTCACAGTGCCTCCTGCTCTCACCCTGTCAGGATACACTCTAGCACTCAGCTCTGGACACCAATAAGGTAAAGAAACAAAGAGCATGATATTAAGAACAGACTGGAAATATTGAATTTGAACAGTGACACTCAATGTAGAATCATTTTACCTGTGACAGACAGATGCACTGATTCTTTGCTCCGCCGTGCATACATCTGCGTATCAAACCAGAAGTAGTAATGGCCAGTGTCATCATCCTGCAGGTCATCAATTGCCAAGTCACAGTCGTGCTGCTGGTCGCCAAGATATCTAAAACGATCTTGATATGAAGGAAGGTCTGAGAGTTTAATGCGTGTCCAGGTGCCATTTATTAATTTCCCTTTGTACCATGCAGTCTTATTAACAGTTTCCCCATCTGGGAAGTTGTATGAGCACCTGAGATGCACCGATGATCCCTTTAAAGCACATGGATTCGGGTTTTCAAAAGTCACTGACCAACCAGCACTCACACTTCCTGCAGAGAGATAATGATATTACATTACATGTCATTTAGCTGATGCTTTTATCCAAAACAACTTACAATTGCTATATATATATGTCAGAGGCCACACGCCTCTGGACCAACAATGGATTAAGGGTCTTGCTCAGGGACACATTGGTTGATGTATCGCGTAACGTAATTGAACCCTGATCTCCCACACCAAGGCATGTGTCATATGTACTGCGCCATTGCCACCCATGTAATTTGTTTACATGGTTTACAGGTTTATTTATTGTCTTTATATGCATAGTTACAGGAACAATCAGAGGAAATGGAAACATACCCCTCAGCAAGAAGATTTCTTAAACCTTAGAATATGACTTAACCCTCCTGTTGTCTTCGGGTCAAATTTGACACCTTTTCAAAAGGTTTCTATACCAGAAATTTGGGTTTCTTTCAAACAAAATGTCCAAAAAAGTAACTTGGATGGTTTGTTACAACGTTCCTCAGAAGTTAAATAAATAATCAGTTCACTACTTTCATTAAATTTGAGCGTTTGTCAATTTTATTGCATTTGGAGGAAAAAATAATTTATAAAAGAACTTGAGTGTGACAAATGTAAAAACAAAAATGTCAAAAAAGACAGATGTCAATAAAAATGACCAAAATGTGAACAAATGTAAAAAAAAAAACACACAAGGGTTAAAAGAATTAAACAGAGTGAACTCATCAGAAAAGTAAATCCCCTTAGTCTGTTTTAGACCATGGTTCTTCAAAAATAAATAAGAAAAAATAACCACATACTGAAAATGAGATTTGGAAATTCTGTGTCAACAGCTGTGTTATAAATGCACCAAGCTCATTTGAAAGTGCAACAATTGATTCTGCTCCTTAAATACATTTAAAAGATCCAACAAATACAAATAGTAGTTAGGAAATAAATGCAATGCAATTTGCACTTTGTCTTGAAATGAAAGTTGAAAAATAATCTCCCCTACCTGATTTGAGGATCAGAAGCATGAGCATTGCAATCATCTTCTCTATCATGACAAGAACAGAATTTAGAGATGGATGGGATATTATGGATGTGATCTCTCATGAGTGGATGTGACAGCAAGCAGCGTGGATCAGGAGGAAAGTTGTGGACGAGTATTATCACAACATCTGATATTGTCAGACCCAGTTGGCAGAAACAACCCAAACGCAGACAAGGAGTGAAAACCAACGAGAGTTTATTGATGATAGCCCGTGAGCCAGATAACCAAACAACGTGTAGCGGGGGAAATGCTGTGGCGGCGGGTTCCTGACAGATATGATATGCTTGATGCTCCATTAGCTGCTGCCACGTCACACGTTTATGTGATAGGAGGAGTCAGCTGGTCCCCTAAATCATTCGAGTGCATATATTTCTTTATACCCAAGAGAGAGTGTAGAATGAGTCATAAAAATAATCAAATGTTTTACTGGAAATTTAGATGCGTGTTAACATACAAAAGAAATTGCATTATTTGGACTTTTACCAAAACAGTAAATGCAGTGGGCAAGAAGAAGAAGAAGAAAAACACAAAAAGAAACTGTAAATGGGGAACTTGTGGCTGAAAGTTAATTTCCTCCGTCTTGCATCTGTTTGTTGCTTCCTTCTCATGCTTATTTCCTACATTAGTTTACTTCCGTGGCTACTTCAAAAGTTTGTTTTTAAAACTAAAATCTTTGAAAGGTTAGTCTCCTGCATCAACAGGGAGAACAACTGCCACTCAAACAGGAAGTTAATGCACAGTATAATTTGGCAATGGCTTGGGTCCAGACTGAAATATGTCCAAAACTGGATGGATTGCTATGAAATTTTTAACTGAGAGTCATGACTCGGCAGGAGAATTCATTGACTTTTCCTCAAGCGCCACTAACAGGTTAAAGCGCTCATATAGTTTGGGAAATAGACATCTACTAGTTGGACAGGCAAAACTTTCATGATTCCTACACTATGTTGTCTAATAACTGACGTAATCCCTTGACTTTTTGTTGTGCCACCATTTGTAGTTTTCATCTTGTCTCGGGCCAATTGTCGTAAGCATTGAGGGGAAATTAAGAAGGGCTGGATGATTTGTAACGACTTTAGTGAGTCCCTGACTTTTCATCCATCCTACTGTGTGTTAAGCGCCAGTTAACCTCTTTCATCTTTATATAATACATTGTCTCAATGTGTAATAAACAGCATACATATAATTACATAATTAGCACAGGACATTCAAACAACAACAAGTGCATAAATAAGCAAGTATGCAGAGAAAAGTAACGCCATTTCTGCTGCAATGACAGTGATGTCCAATGTGTCCCATCATCCTAGTTTACAGTTTGAAGTTTTTGCCGATTGCTAACACACTGAAATCAGAAGTATTACACAATTATCAAAACCTTACACTCAAGGAGCACAACATTGGGCCAGATGTGCACCACTATAAGTACAATGTTAGCATCACACTGTTTGCACACAAAAAATACCCACAGTGATTTGCAAAACCCTAAACACATTTTTATTCAAAATTATTCAAATTACCACACCTATGAGTCGATCTATAAAACACAGCCCTCAGGTCCGTAAACACGTGATTGCTTACAGTAATTTTAGCACACCAGTCAGGTTTAAGCACTATAAAAATGCAGTAAGTTCACCCGCCTTCATCCAAAATGAAAGGAGTCAGAAGAAGAGGGAGGGTGAAAGGGGGAATCCCCAGAGGAGAAGGAGGTAGAGGAAGAGGGACCACACACTGAGACCATGGAGGACACTTGTGAACAGGTTGACTTGCAGCTGTGCAAGGATGGATACGACATTCAAGACGTTTCCTCCCACGTTGTCTTCCCAATGTGGATGAAATGTGGATGTTGATGAAATTCTCTGGCCAGATCCAGCTAGGCGAAGATGTCTAGTATTTTTCTGTAATTGTAACCTGTACTGGATACAGTATTTTATGTACAGTATGTCTGTTGTTTGCTGAGCTAACAGTGTCATGCACACTGCTGTAGTAGCTGTATGAAAACTGGGACATATTTTCTTGTTGTTAAGAAAACTTATGAATTACATTTCACTGTTTTGATAATATTTTAAACTGTTTGCATATAAGCCATATATATAATGGTTGTACTCTCCTACCAGATAACATGGAGCCATTTGGCTATCTTGTCTGGAGCCTGAGAGTACAACATGCACTCCCTGACCAGATAAAGGAGACGTCATCAAAACTGATGACATTGATGATTGTCTTTCAATCGGTAAAATAAGCCAATGTAGAGGGCTTCCAGTTAGACATTTTCTGTACTATGTTGTAGTGCTGAAAACTGTCTCCTTGTGTGTTCGCAATTAAAAATGAACATTGAGGATAACCAGTGGTCTCGGTCCATATATTGATAATGTAATTATTCTAACAGTTGTGATTCCCCATGTTGACATATTAACCGATTTGGGTATGTGGAGAGAAATACATTATATTTTCCTCAGTCTGCAGCATTGGTCTTGTGTAGAGTTTGGTGAATTTATTGTATATTTGCACTTTCTTTGTGCACTTTACATTTACAGTACTCTAATAGAATTGCTAAAAGTGTTTTCGGTTAGAACAGTTACAACAGTAGTGTGTAACTGGTTCAAACTGAATTAAGTCATATGAAACGTGTGTATGTGTGTTTCATATGGTAACAAAATTTGTTTTCTATAAATTAGTGTACAGTTTTTTTAGAGTGTCCCATTTTCGCCAAAATGCCATTCAAGTGACAGCCTTTGTTGTGTTTGACTGCTAGCTTGTAGCTAAGCTAGTAGTTATTTCAAAGACTTTCTAGCTTACTATGGTTGTTTGCTAAAGTTTGCTTAAAACCCCATTCAACTGACAGACTTTGTTGTGTTTGATGCTAGCTTGTAGCCAGCAGTGAACAAACTTCGTTAAGTAGGTCCATTTTTACTGTGTTGACGTTACAGAAGTCTCTCGTTAGCATTTTGTAGGCTACTTGTCTGTAAGTGATGCATGCGTGACTCAAATCTCGTAGTGGCAGTTCTGCTGATTGGGTTTGTGGTTGTGCTAATTGTGTTTAGTGTTATGAAGTTATCCCTGTTTTCAAAATAGTGCTTACATAATCAATTGAAAAAAACTTGTAATCTGAGCAGACCTTGTCTCTTGGCATTTTCTCATCCAGCTGTATGAGTGCGGATGTTTTACTATCAAACTTATTATAAAGAAGTTGTGCTTGTCTAATCTTGTGTCTAATCTAATCTAATCTTGGAATTGTAATTCCCCCATATGTGGATCAATAAAGAGTATAAATTATTATAAATTATTATTATTATCATAAAGTTGCCTGTGGAACGATTTTACGTAATTTAACTTTTGAGGCAAGCGAATGAGCCGGTCAATGCTGTTGAACAGTAATCAGGGGGATAAGAATTAACCTTAAATACTGAAACCAGAAAACTGAAAAATACAGAATAATACCATCCATCCACTGCAATAAGTGTTGTACTGCAACCTCACCAGATTACGCAAGAACTTTCTGCAAATTATCCACAGATTTTCAAAGAATAAAAAAAAATCTGAATGTTAACACATTTTTATAGTGTTTTTCAAATTTTAAATCTGGATCATAGCTGAAAACTGTGAAAAAAAAAAAAAGATTCTGTTTGTGTCTGACCACCACTCTATTTAGCTGACAGTGGCACAGGCCAGCACAATAATGGCGTTTTTTTTAGTTGCAGATTAGTACCGCCTCGTGCGTGAGGAGAGCGTGGATGATCGTCATAGCAGGAAACTACTGTGACCTAACGCTACGCACACACAGAACATTGGAGGTGTGTTGTGTTTGAATCTCGGCATGTGGCTGTAGCCACAGCCAAAGACAAAGTTAGTTAGTTAGTTAAAAATAAACTGCTGGCTAAACTACTTAAACACGGTGGGTTTGTTCAGGACACCCCTGTCTGACGCTAGCAATGAAAAAATAGAAAAAGTAGTGACGATTCTCTCCGACCAATCATTAGTCTGCAGGTTTTTACATCACCTTTTGGTATCGCCTCAACTCGCTTGGGACCTCAACTGAGGTAGTACTGAAAAAGTCCCTGTTAGCAGATAACAGGGACTTTTTTTCGTAATGGAAAACCAAAAAAGGCGAGTAGAGTCGAGACGAGTTGAGGCGGTACCATGTAGTGGCAAAACGCCATATGTTAGATGGCCCATTATTTAAGCTATAGACACCCAGGAACATTTGGAGAAAGTGAAGGTGCTACTTCGCACGGCTGTTGCCTGTTGTGTCTCCACAGTGTCTATAATACATATATAACCAACTGGTATACAACCAATGGATCCAATGTCCCAGTCTTGTTTACCCACATCCCAGCTCCCTTTTATGTGGGGTGGGTGTGTGTGTGTGTGTGTGTGTGTGTGTGTGTGTGTGTGTGTGTACAGTCGTGGTCAAAAGTTTTGAGAATAACACAAGGATTGGATTTCACAAAGTTATCTCATTCCGTGTTTGTAGATATTTTTGTCAGATGTTACTACGGTATACTGAAGCATAATCACAAGCATTTCTTAAGTGTCAAAGGCTTTTATTGACAATTACAATCAGTTTGTGCAAAGAGTCTATATTTGCAGTGTTGACCCTTCTTTTTCAAGACCTCTGCAATTCGCCCTGGCATGCTGTCAATTAACTTCTGGGCCACATCCTGACTGATGGCAGTCCATTCTTGCATAATCAATGCTCGAAGTTTGTCGGAATTTGTGGGTTTTTTGTTTGTCTACCCGCCTCTTGAAGATTGACCACAAGTTCTCAATGGGATTAAGGTCTGGGGAGTTTCCTGGCCATGGACCCAAAATGTTGATGTTTTGTTCCCTGAGCCACTTGGTTATCACTTTGGCCTTGTGGCAAGATGCTCCATCATGCTGGAAAAGGCATTGTTGGTCTCCAAACTGGTTTTGGATGGTTGGGAGAAGTTGTTCTCGGAGGATGTTTTGGTACCATTCTTTATTCATGGCTGTGTTTTTAGGCAAAATTGTGAGTGAGCCCACTCCCTTGGCTGAGAAGCAACCCCCATGAATGAATGGTCTCAGGATGCTTTACTGTTGGCATGACACAAGACTGATGGTAGCGCTCACCTTGTCTTCTCCTGACAAGCTTTTTTCCGGATGTCCCAAACAATCGGAAAGGGGATTCATCTGAGAAAATGACTTTGCCCCAGTCCTCAGCAGTCCAATCCCTGTACTTTTTGCAGAATAATTATCTGTCCCTGATGTTTTTCCTGAGAGAAGTGGCTTCTTTGCTGCCCGTCTTGACACCAGGCCATCCTCCAAAAGTCTTCGCCTCACTGTGCGTGCAGATGCACTCACACCTGCCTGCTGCCATTCCTGAGCAAGCTCTGCACTGGTGGTGGCACGATTCCGCAACTGAATCAACTTTAGGAGACGGTCCTGGCGCTTGCTGGACTTTCTTGGACGCCCTGAAGCCTTCTTCACAACAACTGAACCTCTCTCCTTGAAGTTCTTGATGATCCGATAAATGGTTGATTTAGGTGCAATCATACTAGCAGCTATATCTTTGCCTGTGAAGCCCTTTTTGTGAAAAGCAATGATGCTAGCACGTGTTTCTCTGCAGGTAACCATGGTTAACAGAGGAAGAACAGATATTTCAAGCACCACCCTCCTTTTAAAGCTTCCAGTCTGTTATTGTAACTCAACTAGCATGACAGAGTGATTTCAAGCCTGGTCCTCGTCAACACTTTCACCTGTGTTGACGAGAAAATCACTAACATGTTTTCAGCTGGTCCTTTAGTGGCAGGGCCAAGATGCAGTGGTAATGTTTTTTAAGATTAAGTTCATTTTTATTCAAAGGAGGGACTTTGCAATTAATTGCATTTCATCTGATCACTCTACATAACATTTCGGAGTACATGCAAATTGCCAACATAAAAATTGAGGCAGCAGACTTTGTAAAAATTCATATTTGTGTCATTCTCAAAACTTTCGACCACAACTGTATGTATTCCTTCCAGCAATTTTTGGCTTAGGCTTGCCCTGCTCAACCTGTTTGTTTCTCTGTCGCAGAAATGCACCGTCAGGAAAAAGTCCACGTTCCTTCAGGCGCCTTGTTGTCTTCCCCCCCCCCTCCCACACACACACACACACACACACACACACATAAAAACTGGTTTAGAACAGGAAGATGGAGTAAGACGGATAGAGGCGAAGAGAGACTCAACATTATGTGGTGACTTTGAAGTACTCATTGAGACGCTGTATGTCCGAGCTGTTTCACTTATTTCGAATAAGGAAGCTGCCTGCAGACCTGCTGGGGTATTTCCACTTCATTTTGCGGTTAGTGTTTCTCTTTAATCTTTTGGCTTTTAAGACACTTTTTTTGCTTTAATTTATTTCTTATATTAACAGAAACCTTGTCAGATGTGGGGACATTCATGGCCATGGATCACAAAGTGATTGTACTTATTTAATATAACTGCATATGAAAACCAATACGGATGGATGACAACAGCTCAGTAAAAAAATAAAGTGTATATAAAATAAAGAGATGAAACTGCATATAAATAAAATTCAACTTTTTTGTTGTCTATCTATGAAAACATAACTTATTCCTAATGAAATCCTAAATAAAAACTTTGGTTTAAACTATTTTTATAGACTTTTCACATGAAGCTGTGACTTATTGTATCTGTATGCGTGTAAATAATCATTTGATTGTTTTCGTACCCTCAGGTAACACTGGTCATCATGTAAACATTCACATTCAGTCATCACATTTAATCTGAGCGGAAAAACACCAGCAGTCTTGCAATGATTACCAATATTGTATTACTGTATTGTTGTTGAAAAGTAAAGTCAAATTGTTTAAATCTTTGCAGATTAGTGAAATAAAAGAGACTGAGTGGGTGAAATGGAGGAGAGGGGTGAAGGAGAGATGTGGAAGAAGAAGAGGATTTCTCATATCTGCTTGCTCCTGCTGGCTGTGCTCCAAACCACCACACCCTCCTCAGGTAACTAACCACATCCAGGATTAAAGTTTCCACTTCTTACTCCCATAAAATCAATATAGTTTTTTAGACATGTATTGTCCCTTGTTTTTGCATAGAAAACAGCTCAACTCATCATTTAGTGTGAAAAAACATCCAGCAGTCTAAACAAATAGAATTCCAAAGCTTCCTTTTGTGATCATCAACATATTTGATTTGTTCAATTGAAAATGATTTAGTCCAATTTTACAGCTGCTACTAAACATACCCGTAGCTTATATAATATACATTGTTTTGTTTATTTTTGATTTTATCCAATTATTTCCACTTTGGTCATCACTGTTTCAGCTCAAACCACTTCGGCATCGAACCCTGCAGCTCTCAGTTACCGCACACGGCCAGCTGACGTCATGGTGGCTGTGGGGAAACCTGCAGTGTTTCACTGCGGAGTGCCCAAAGCTTCTCCAAACCTCACGTTCACCTTCTACAGGAGTGACGGCAACTACAGCCTCACATGTCCCATGGGCCACGTGGAAGATATCGCCCAGGTGAGCTGGTCTTCGGCTGGATCGGCATTTATATTCGGATTGTTCAGGTGCTGCTGGAAATTCTGCTGGATGTCTTTCATTTGGCCTGATGTCTGTTACCTTCTGCTGTCTTTGTGTTGGTATTCTAAACTCCGGTGGATTTCTGTGGACTATGGTTTACTGCTCCTCAGATCTCTGCATGGTAAATCCAGACAGCTAGCTAGACTATCTGTCCAATCTGAGTTTTCTGTTGCACGACTAAAACAACCTTTGAACGTACACGTTCCACCAAAACAATTTCCTTTGTTGCTCCCTCCGGCGCTTAGCGCTGCCCATGATGATTGTGATTGGTTTAAAGAAATGCCAATAAACCAGTTTTTCTCCCATCCCTGAATGCTGTGTGGACTCACCAGACCCTCCTCCACAGCGCTGTTAAGGAAGGTCTGGCAATGAGAGACTATATTTACTCTAATGCCTCACTTTCTCCTCTTAAGAGTCAAATTCTCTCTCTCTCTCTCTTTCTCTCTCTCTCTCTCTCTCTCTCTCTCTCTCTCTCTCTCTCTCTCTCTCTCTCTCTCTTTTAAGAGTGACTATAGCATTTCCCAGCTCACATCATGTTTATGTTCTTTTCAAACTCTCATTCTTTCCTCTTCATCTAAACCCCTCTTCCTTCCCGTCCCTGTTGCTCTCCTCAGGCTCTCTATGGAAGATGTCTTATGAAGACGGATGAGTCAATGGCCGTGTGGACCCTCAAGGGAACTTCTTTCTCCGACAACGGCACACAAGTTGTCTGTCAGCAGTCAAATAATCCTGATGCACCTGCTGCCGTCCTACATGTTTATGGTGAAGACTCGTCTATTACATCTCAATATCTATGTGTTCTCGGCACGTTTATCAGCATAAAAACATGTTTAACTCATTGTCATTCATTTTATATTTCTGAGAAGCACCCCAAGAGTGCTCTCTAAGAGGTAGTTGACTGACTCTGAGTAGATGTTGCACAAGCTGGTCATTCCATAAAAATCTTGAATCTTGTCTCCCAGACAACAGTGCCAGCTTCGTCACTCTCATTGGCTGTGTCCTTGGGGGCTTCTTTGGCATCCTGTTGGTGTTTGGTTTATTGTATATTGCGCTGAGGAGATCGGAGACCCTCCAGAAGTGGTTCAGTAAGTACACAGCTTCAATTCACCGTTGAATGCATTGACCACAAACTGCAAATTGTTAAGTAATGTGTGGTGTCTTTGTGCTTTTCAGAGGGAAAGGAAACAGAAGATTATATGACCACAATAGTAACAAAGGACTAAAAGGAGACCGAGACCTCGTAGGTTCTACACTTATCCAAAGTAAACTCAGGGATGGGTTTTCATGCTGTATTCTGTCTTTTAATTTCTTCAGATGTTTTGATGATAACACTTCTGTATTATGCTTGTTCTCACACAAAAGTTAAAGTTTCATGATGTCAGAACAAAAACTGAGTGCAGTGTGTAACAGGTTTAGTTGTTTATTATCAAAATCGGTGTTGCCCATTCACAAACTTGTCCTTTTTCATAAATATTTACCACCACTATCAATTCCCTTTTGTCTATGGGGTAGAAGCTCCATATTCATGCGCCATCTTGAAATTCATTAGCTGGTAAGGGACATACAGGACATGCTGCTCCTCCTTTCGCGTTTTGGTTGTCACATGATAAACTCACAGGTGCTGCTAATGCTGCTAATGGGTATCGCCCCCCAGCAAGTTTGAAGAAGGAAACATGGAGGACCCCACATATTCAAAATCCACATTTCAGGAACAGGAGTCTTCTTCTTCTTCGCCAAGAAAAAGGATATTTAAAAGAGGCAAGAGACTGGCTTTTTGAAGGGTGAATGCTACCGTAGTGTAATACGTACTTTGAACTGCGTGGTGCGAGAGAGTTGATTGCGATATATAATCTCAATGCTAGATGGGAGAAATTCCTACACATTGTACCTTTCAAATTTGGAAAGTTACAATAAAGCCCATCCTCAGTTTTGCATGACTTTGTTGAATCCAGGCCCACCAAAACCAATCAAGAACCAAATGGTTCCGCCATCTCTTCCCTATATATCTGTCCTGACATGACATACTGCGTCGACATGTAGTCATGCTGCAAATTACTACACTAATTCACCTATGCACAGAGTTTTAGATTGCGAGTTAGTTGCCTTCGTTGGAAACACTCCCACACTGTAACAACTGCCCTTCCTGTTTAGCCAGAGCCAGCAGCTTACAGTTGGTTCTCACACTTTGTTGCCTGGCAGTTGGTATTTCAATTATGGACTGATATATTGTGCTTTAATTAAGCATGTGTAGGTTTATTTCTGTATTCCCTTTAGAATCTGAATGTCCTCTTCATTATCACCAACAGTTTTTTACACCTTACACTGCTGCTGCTTCATTATAAAAATGGTTGGTTATGTTGCAGGGGCACTTGTTAGGTAGACCATGTGGATGAGAAGATTAAAGCTTAGAGACACATGCATGGAGCAGTGTGATACATTTGTGTGTTTATGTGTTGTTTCCTCCTGGTGGCGAACTCCATACATGTCTGCTTGTATCAGGAACAAGACCTCCACCGTCTTTTACTGCCGCTGTCCTTTATCTTTCTGTCTTTTTGTTGTTTTATTGGCAGTATTTGGCACAAAGTTATAAGCTACTGCAGATAATTCAAATATAAGTGGGAGGAAATTTCCCTCCACCCAGTTTTTACTTGCTTTAAACCCCAGCTAATTTGTGACACTATACCATCCACTCAAACCTACTATGGTCTTGCACACCTCCCCCAAATTTACTGAAATAATGCTGTTTTATAACTCACACACAGCTGCTCACATGGCCATTGTGAAGAAACATGTGATCCCTATTTAGAATAGAATTACTGAACACTAAGTGATGTATATAATGTACAGTATGTATGTGTATGTATACATATAAAATTATATAAATAAATTAGATGTATATATAAATATATGTAACTGGTATTTGACTGCTTTAACTGTGGTCTTCATTCCCCTGACCGTGTGTTGTCACACCTAAAAGAGAGGCATGGACAGCTAGCGACACACAGACATACACACACACTCACACACATAAACACACAGACAGACACAGACAGACAGACACAGACAGACACACAGCGCAATCAGCAGGAGAGAAATCTTCCTCGTCTTTTAGTTGACACAACAGAGGCAGTATGGAGCGTGTTGACTCAGCTGCTCCGCTACACCTCGGTACACTCCTGATAGGTTACTGTCAGATTCTGTCTGATTTCTTCATGTTCTTCACAACTGAAGATGAAGTCTTACAGTGACAACTTTACAGTATTGCGTGTTTGCGTGACAAAAGATCAAATGGTCGGGTGTATTTACAGCAGAAGTCAGTGGGGTCACGTCTCATTCGGCCTTTCTGAGCTCCATTTGGGACAAAAGCCCTGTATGTTCTTAATACACAACACACACTCTTGTCTTCCACCAGTAAGTTTTCAATAGTTTCCAAAAATGACTATGAAAGCAATCATATAATACAGTAACAATGACTATCTATGACTTATGACTTGATTTACGTAATTCCTGTAGGATCTTTTCAAATCTAAGTGAAGATCTCTAATCTGTTGACTGAATCTCACTCACTGCTATGTAAGCTAAAATGTTCTTGAACCTTTACTGTTTATGGACAAACCTAAATCCTAAATTCCACCATAACAGAGACGCATGTGTGTTGTTGCCATGTGTGTGTTGGTTGTGTGTGTGTGTGGGTGTGGGTGTCCACTGATAACCTCCATTGTTCAGTGTGTGATTTAAAGCTAACCTTTGATAATAAATCAAATCAGTTTAATTTACTCAACACCTCAGGAAAAATATTCACCTGACACAATTAAAGCTATAGTAACAAGTTAAACACATTGAGTAAAGTTAGCAGTGTAGAGCCGACAATAAGTTTAAGAATCTTTTTTGTCATTTTGTTATGGTGGACCATTGAGACAGAAACTAAATTAACAACGCTGCAGCATCGATCTGACCACCATTTCTGCCTAAACAGGCAGAACCATACAGAGTCTTTTCTATCAGCACTTGTAAAATCAGATCTTTGTCTGCTATATTTTTCCTCTGCAAGTCGGAATGAACATGTATTTAGAGATTAAAAAATAACCGAAAGCAGAAAAGCATTATTGCATTGGAGTAAAACTAAATGCAGGAGTTTTTATACACTTGTGATGTTCATTTTGTAAATTATGGTCCTAGTTAGAGTAAAATAGACAATAAAGTGGGGTATGCTTTAAGGCTACCTTGTGATGTGTTACTTCCGGGATTGCTCCATTGCCAGATTTCACTCATTTAGGCCAGATATCATTGCACCGGTCTTCCTTTGTATTGGCATTTTCAGCTCCGGTGGATTTATGAGGACTATGGTTAACCTTGTTTCAGATCTCTGCAAGGTAGATCCAGCTGTCCAATCTGAGATTTCTGTTTCACCAAAACAAGTTTCTTCCCGAGCCTATTTTGCCAAGGCGCTACGGCTTTTCCCCGTGCGTAGCACCACCCAAGGTGATTGTGATTGGCTTAAAGAAATGCCAATAAACCAGATCCTGTTTTTCTCCCATTCCGGAATGCTGTGTGGACTAACCAGACCCTCCTTCGCAGCGCTGTGGAGGAGGAAGGTCTGGCAAAGACTACCTTGTGATTGACCGAGGCTTGGCAATGCTAGCCATGGCACTGTGTACATTTAGATAGCTGTGAACTCGTTTTTTGTTAGAAATATGACACTCTCACTGTATGTTTTCACTTTATCAAAGTTAATTGTATCATTGTGGTCGCCTAAAATGTCTTGTTTTGCATAGGCATGATAGCTAGCTAGCTAGCGTTAGCCAGGAACATATATGATGCATCTTACTGTAACATTGACCCAGCTAAACAATGACAAACATTTATTACCAACTACTTTAATAATTTTTGGATAGTTGTTGAAACGATAGCCCCATTGCTAAGGTATAATGCAGATACACAATAAATCTCTTCTTACCGTTCATCCGGTTCCACAAGAAGAATATAAGGTTGAACAAAAGAAAGTCTTGTGAGTTTCATTCACTACAGACTTAACAAGACCCAAACATCTCATATTTTGGCCACAGTTTTCACTGCAGGACTGTCAAATGGAGCTTTTAACATCTGTATATATTCTCGAGCTCCTCTAATTCTCACAGTGACCTTCTTTATACAGACAGATGCCAGAGACAACACACAGATACCGTGTGCCAATAGAGCTTTTTCCATATTAGATATTAGACTTCATTTTGAATTGGATGAAAAACAAGATAAAGGCCATAAAAGGAATTCTTGTTCTTGTTCTTGTTCTTGTTCTTGTTCTTGTTCTTGTTCTTGTTCTTGTTCTTGTTCTTGTTCTTGTTCTTGTTCTTGTTCTCTCTCTCTCTCTCTCTCTCTCTCTCTCTCTCTCTCTCTCTCTCTCTCTCTCTCTCTCTCTCTCTCTCTCTCTCTCTCTGCTTTGTCCTCACCAGTTGCCACTCTATCTGCTGTCAAATTAATGTATTATCATGTACACGCACACATTTGACCACACACACCTTGAATTACAGTATGTCACTTTGTGTCTCTGTCATTCTCTGTCTCCTCTGTCCTTGCAGTATTATTATTTTTGAGAGGCTGATGCATGCCACGGCTTTGTCAGTGTGTGAGAAGGAAAAGGTATAAATAGTCACTGATCATCACTGTGACACATGCAGACACTCACATACTTCTGCACACATGCATCATGTATAGTAGGAACACCAACAGATCTACACAGATGTTTGAAGACATTCAAGAGGTTTATTATGATATGCACAGTAAAGACAGCTTACACCATAAGCAAAAGGCTTACTTTGCCAGTCTTCTTACACAACTATAAAAAGAAAAAAAGAAAAAATTCTGTGTTTTACCAGAAACTAAATTCCAACTGTGGTCATTAAAGTGAATTGAATTGACTGAGCTCCCAATTTAGGCAAGGTTGTGAGTTTGAATCAATCTTGAGCTATGTGAAAATCTCTCCCTCCTGCCCAGGATGAGCAAAAAAAATGCCTGACAACCATAAGAGCAACACAGTGCAATCTATTTCACAGAGAGAGGAGCAGTGGTACATAACTGGGATACCAGGCAAAACAACACACCACACACACACACACACACACACACACACACACACACACTTCTTTATCTCATCTGAAACTTAAGTCTACACCTGAAAAAAAAGAAAAACTGAAGTTACTTTTGTTGTATTTGTGAAATTATAATTTCATCTTATCATCTCAACATTTTTTCTCTATAATTTTCATGACTAATATCCCTTCTGATTTGGCCACTTTGATACTTTGACCTAAAAGCTTCATTGACTGTCAATGGTGTGTCAAAGCAGTCTTGCTGCTGAATCACAGGCAGTGTAAAGCAACTTTTATGCTAAAGATTAATATGAACATTTGAATCTGTGTCTCAGTATAAGATTAAGGATAGTAAGTGTACAGTGTATTACAGTAATTATAAAACAAATAAATAAAGAAATAATGGCCCCTCTGAAGCAAATTACTTTCACTCCACAATGCACATGTACACATGCTGATGTTTATGGAATAACATGAATGCTGGTCTCTTATGCGTGTCCGTCACACTTTGAACACACCAAAGTTTACATCCCAAACAAAGAGGAGGAGCAGGTGCTACTTATGCAGATAATAGAAAGTACACAATTTTGAGCAGGCATTGTCTTGGAACATTCACACACACGTCTCTGCATCTGCACCATCAGCTCAGCTCAGGTAAGCACAGGTATGGTGGAGCGAGGCAGGATGGGAGTCAGGGTTAGGGGTCAAGGGGTCGCTTTTCAGTGAAAACGTTGATTGTAAGGGTTGTGATTCTTGTGTGATTGTTATTTATGCTAAAGGTTTTAGTATGAAAAAGAGACTTTTTCACTATCAAAGATGAACTGAAATACATGTGGTAGGTAGAGGACATTTGAGGAATTTAATGAAAGATGAGCTTTTAAATTGTATTGAAGATTTTGAGAAAAATGATAAAACATTAAATAGCAAATAGGCTTCTGATGCAAAGTGAATTTTATGGGGGGGGGGGGGGTTACGCATGTGGGGATTTTGTTTGTCATTTTATGACATCATGTGGTTTGTCTTGACTTATAAAAAGCAGCATTTTGCTTTATTTTGACAGAACATTTTTTTGATCAAATTGGATTAGGATTTAAAGACATGTTAGTTCAGCGCTGCAGTAATTGGGTTAACAAAAGAGAAAGCAGGGCACATCAGTAAGAAGTATCTACTCTGCTGTGTCATCGGAGATCTGTAAGATATGGGACTCGGAAAACAACAGCCTGTCCACAGTTTGACTCTCTGAGTCTCTGCATTGTCTTTGGTTTCATTTGATGTCCCTTTCTTTAAAATAAACAAATCAAAAACTATTAAAAAAAAACTCTACATCTCTGCGATAAGTTATATACAGCTGTGAATGGGAAAACTAGTTTGAGCCTTAGAGAAGCAGAAAAAAAGCAAAAAGAGAGGAAAGGCACAACTGAATTTCCAAAATGCAGAGACTCTAACCTCCATGGAGGCCCGAAGATCAGTTAAAGTGGGTGTTGCATGCACACTTTTTCCATACACCTAATCTAAATTTTAAACGTCTTCAAAAACAATTTTTTTAATTAGGTAGTTAGTTCAGGAGGACATACTGTACAGTAGATCAACCAAAGGTTAAATGAGCTATTTTTATGCTTTTAATATGTAATGACCGTACATTTGTTGTGCCTATGAATATGTTATGACTACGCATTTTGAAAAACACATTCTAAAAACTCATTAATGTCTCTGGAAATCATTTTGGATGCTAAATAAGACATGAAATGTGTAAAGCCAGTAATAAATTCAAGTGCTCATTTGAAGCTGAAAGTGAGAGAAAGGCCTATCTTTAGATACTGTAAAACACATGATAGCGGTTGGGCCAAAGCAGGAAAAGGGATTTTGTTTCCTGGAATTGAGAGTGCAGGTTGCAGGAAAGTTGCCTGGAAACATGCTGGTTTTCTCTCCAAGACAGAAAATGATCCAATGTTTACTCTCCAAACACCCAGAATGCATCCCTGCTGGTGAGACACTGACCTCTCACACAACAAGGACATTCTTCCTGGGAAGAGGGAGAAGGGTGTGCTTTGTTGCTTGTATGCATGTGTGTGTGTGTGTGTGTGTGTGTGTGCGTGTGTGTGTGTGTGTGTGTGTGTGTAAATGTGTGAGAAACAAAGGGAAAGTGATGGGGAAAATATTTATTCTCTCTCCCAATCATGTTCTCTCTCTCTCTCTCTCAGTCGTGTTGAAGATGGAACATCTTAGTGTGGTGGCTGTTTTGGCAGGTAAATAAAATACTTTTACAAAATATTGACAACACATCATAATACTATACTTAATTTTAAAAGAGAAATGGCCATATTTCTTCAAAAGTCTGTGGGGAAACACATTCTAGCAGGGCCACTAACTGAATGCATTAAAGACAATTTCCACTCAACAAAAGCCACATTTCATTTGTCTGACTTTCTTGCAGTGCTCTTCACCCTTTTCATGGAAACTGAAGCAAGTAAGGCCAAAACTCTACTTTCATCTAGTCTATTTCTGTTGTTGAGAAACTGGTTTAGCCAGAAATTAAATACAGTTACTTCTGTCTCCATTACAAGGGTCAAATTCCAATTTTCTGTGACTGTAAAAGACCAAATGTAAACCTAAAAACGTGAACCAATGTGTTGTTATACCACGTTGCACACTTAAAGGGGGTCCTGTCATTTGTTTTTTCTCCCCCCCTCTCTTGTTTCTCCTCCTTCTCTTGTGTTTGGTCTGCAGATCCATTTGTTTACAGTAAGTACAGACATTTTTATCTCCTGATTATTAGAATTTGCGCTATACGACCTAACATCTCACTCTTTGTATGGATTATAAAAAAACTGGAACAGAGTATCATGTATTCACTTAGGACTACAGGCAAAAGCAACCACCGCAAACATCTGTCGTGCAAAATATTACATAAAGCATGGATCAAATGTCAGATGATTCTTCAATTAACTTTGGGAATTGAATATTTGCTTTACGTGCACCAGGCCCTTCTTAACTTTTACCATTTGTGTAACAGATTATGAAAGGCTACGAATCGGAGGCCTGGTGGTTGTCGGCTTGTTGGTTGCTGGAGGACTTGGCGTTTTACTTCGTAAGTTCTGAAACCACACCGATGAATACAACCGTATTGTAAACCCATGAAAGCATTTTAATGTATTTTCAAATTCCCAAAGTCTCAGAGCTAAGCCAACATAAGAATCACAATCAATGCATAATACATGTGTATTGAGGTGTGTGTAACCTCAGTAACCAACCCTACTTTGCCTTCACAGATAACAAGTGCGCCGGAAAAAACAAGTAGGTTTTTTTTTTTTCTCACTCACTGAATGTGTGTGTGTGTTTTGGTGTCTGAACTTTAACATGTGACTTGCTCCCCCTTTTCACTTGTCTCCCTCTTATTGTCTCTATCTCTCCCCTGTCTCATCCCAAACTGCCATGCTAACTGCCGGGGGCCCTCCTCTCTTAGAAAAGTGGAAGTTGACAACAGTGAAATCTGATATGATGCCTGACAAACTGGTTTGGGCCAGGAAGAAGAGCTGTCAGGCAAGGGGTGGAGAGATTGTGTACCGTGGCCAGCTCAGACAATTATATCTGTACAGACCTGTGCAAAGACATCCCGTGTAAAAGTAGCCTCATAGATTGACATGCCATGAGATCATACAAATAAAGCCCCCCCTGCTGTTTTTATGTATACATTTTGCATCAAATGGTATGTAAATCAGGGTAATTTATATTCAGAAATGTTTATCCTTGAAAATGCACATGGACCTTTGCAGTTAGGTCTGTATGCTTCTTAGTTCAGTCATCACATGTTGCATGATAGGCTACGGAAATAGTGCATTAGGAACATGTGAGGTTTAGTCATTATGGCATGCTGTAGGATAAACTAGTTAGATTAAGCATGTGGTCAACCATTTCAATATTGACATGACACAAAAAACAATATTTGTTAAAAACCATTGGTGTGCACATGGTGTGCAAAAATGAAAATAAATGTCACTATGCTTAACCAGATTTGACTATGACAGTGAATTGTTTTTCACATGTATATAGGTTAATAAAAGCAGTTATTGATTTAAAGTGTATATAGATATAATTGATATGTACACTACACTATAGACTATAGAGTATATAATATTATTCCTTTTAATCTACGTGGATGAATGAAAAGAAGCCCAGCTCGACACATTTCGAGATCGTCGTTGTCGACAACCAAACATTAATTGCTTCACTACTCTTCGTCGGATCTCGGTCCTGATTCTGGATCAGCTTTAACGCCCCGCTCGTCTCCAGCTGTGTACTCTTCAGCTGCCAGCCGGACCACAGAAACCGACCCAGGATCAGAATTCACGGATAAAACTCCAGCATTTCAAACTCAACCCCCTTTTCTGAAACCAAGCCAACCTGTTGAGTGTCACAGTGGATAAAGCAGGGTGTTGGCGTGTGGAGAAAAGTCGCTGGTTCTGAGTCAGATATCCGCCTTCTTGGGAGAAATTTCCTTGTTTTGTAGTTGCTAAATACAACGTAAGAAGAGGTAAGAACAAAGAAATTAGCTCATATTTCACAGAAGTATACTCGGGTGTTTTCTTTATTTGAGGAAATTTGTTTATGAGGTTACAATTTTCCAAATATGCTCATGAGCATCTTTTTATAGGAAGAACATTTGAGCTAACGTCATGCTAATTTTAATGATGCATTTAAGCTAACGTTAGCTTCTGAACAGCTTCGTTTGCAAAGGAAAACTGTTGTTAAATGTCTGTATTTCTCATTAACATTGGGAGACTTAAAACAGCTTAAGTAAAATATAGCAACGTATTTTTTTTTACCAGAATAAAGTAGGCCTACATTATTGTTAAAAATGTGAAGTACGATACATATGTCATAATAAACCTGTTATGTTAGAAGTTGACATTATAACTCGAGCCCAAGACTGCCAGGACAATAGTGCACGTGCCCACGGGCCAGCGTGCGTAGCTAGGGTAGTACGCCGCAGGCTACCGTTACACTATTTCACACAAAAAGTTGTTGTGTCCGTTTGTATTTTTAACGCAAGTTCTTGTTTAACCCTCTGTATAAGAGAAAAATGAAAATACACCACGTGTATATTTGATGCACGGCTTCTTTCTCTGACTTGTAGGCTAGAGCATCAAACCCACGAATTACTCGTTTTAGACATTTTACTCCTGAAACACACAGTTCCAATGAAGACTTTGTGCTGTGTAATTTCTCAATATTGTCATACTGTCAGACGCTTTATTGAACACATACTGTAAGCGTGTGTGTGTGTGCGTGTGAGTGTGCGTGTGCGTGCGTTTGTAAAGGCCAATTGATAAGAGCAGTGGTGATAACAGTTTGCTACCATGTGGCACAAGGACAGATTGTGGCAAGGACAGACACAGGGGACGTCAAATACTACTGTGCAATGTAAACTATTTTTTTGTATTGACTAATTCTTTCAGCACTAATGTAAGGCAGGTTTCTAGATCATTGACACTGTTTATGGGCCACATGGAGGTGTATGGCAAAATGCCTTGATTAAGTGATTATAAAAACATAGAGATGCAGAATTATTTTTTACATTATCAATGTGTTTCTGTGACCTAAAGTTACAGATACAGACTGTGCATGGGTAGTCTGAATCCACACGTTCCACCTCTGGGATAGCTCCGTTTCTGCCGGATTTCACTCTTTTCGGCCGGATGTCCATTACCTTCCGCTTTCTTTGTTTTGGAATTATGGAGGATTATGGTTAACTGCTGCTCAGATCTCTGCAGGGTCCGATCTGAGTTTTCTGTTGCACGACTAAAACAACTTTTGAATGTTCCCCCAAAAGAAGTTCCTTCCTGAGGCTATTTTGCAGCGGCACCGTGGCTCTGTCCGGTGGTAAGTGCCCAAAACAATTGTATGGGTTTAAAGTCATGCCAATAAACCAGAGAATGTTTTTTCTCCCATGCCGTGTGGACTAGCCAGGCCCTCCTCTGCAACATTGTGGAGGAAGGCCTGGCAAAGCAAAACTATTGCACAGGTTTTAGTTTTCACTGACCAGAATCATGGAGCAAATGTTAATTTCATACTAAAAACTGACCCTCATTCAGTACATGGGCAATTCAACTGTACAAGAGGCACAGAATGGGCCAGAATGCACTGCAGCAGGAACATCTATTGTGTTTTAAGTGCTGTTGCCATGGCTATATAGGCTACATGCCGCAAAGCTAACATACTCTTTGGAAAGCTGTCTACACTGTTTGTCCCGCGACAAGTGGATGTCCCTTCTGATTCAAATGCACCTTAGTTCTACTAGTATGAACCCAGTTTTACAGAGAGAGAAAAGTGAGGCAGAGAAAGATGAGAGAGGTTAGAGGGTGAGAGGCAGATGGATGGAAGGTGAACACAGGCGGCAGATAGCGTTGTCTTTCCTTTCTCAGGTGAAACAGATTTAGCTTGCTATCCTCACCTCCTCTCATATGACCACAATTCCTAAAAAAAGAAAACGAGAGCAAGTGAGGAAAAACTGTTGGAGGGGAGAGAGCGTTCTTAGTAGAGACACACTTTCTCCTCACCTTTCCTCACATCACTTTGGAGACAGACACAAATTTAGCAACATCAACAAAATGACATTGATTTTACTCAGACTCTTCAGTGCATTGCCTGTGTAACCACAACACTTTAATTTGCAGCTCTGCAGAAACACACAGCTATTCATTTCTAATGTATTAACAAGATATTGATAGTTATATCTGTAATTGGAATGTTGGAAGCACAACAGATGATTCAGGGCCTATACAAAGTTTTAGGTGTAAGATTAATAGTTTTATTTATGAAAGACGAGATGAAATGAGGGAAATGTACTCCATCCTTTTGTTTGTTGACTTCCGCAGAGTGAGGAGCATGAAGTCTGTTGCTAGCCACTCCCTGCGAGCCTTGGTTACCATGTGTCCACTCCCTCTTACCCTCCGTCTCTTTGTGTTCCTCCTCATTCCCTCTCTTTCCACACTCTCCCTTGTCTTCCTGCCTCCCACTCCAATTACCCTAGACTTGAAGGAAGACCTCCTTCTCTCCCTCTCTTAACCACTCTTATTTCCCAACTTGATAACTTGTTTTAACTTTTATTTTTTCTTACTCTTTCTCCAACCCGTTTTCCCCTTTCTTCATTAGGGAACTGCCTCCACTGACTCCCCAGGACCTTCTGTTGCTTTCCTTTTTCTCTTGCTTATTTTTACCACTACATATGAATGGAGTCACACCATTTGTCAGAATAAAAAAATCTTTGGTTAGTAGCTGTTAGTTGTTATCACTGTTATTGGGACAAATAAGTTAACTAAAAGTTTTTTACAGTAATAATTGAATCAATCCCATTCATAATAATTTATCAATCCCATCTCCAGACATTCAGTTCCAGAAAAAAAACATCATATACTGTAGTCATAAAATGACCAACTCCTATCCTGAATGCACTGGTAAAGTGAATGGAGGAAAAAGTTAAGCTAAACTCGACAGTTACTCAGCAGAGCTAAAAGCAAATTATTCATCACAGATTGAAAAGCAGGTTCACACTATGTTTAGTGTGTTAATCCCACAACGTCAGAGACATTTCTGTGTGTGTGTGTGTGTGTGTGTGTTTGTGTGTGTGTGTGAGAGAGAGAATGTTTCGCGCAAAGGATGTGTTGCATACTGGAATCCAGTGCTGCTAATTTAGGAATAGAAAATTCCACAGAGAATAGGCAGCTGTCTTTGTAGTGCCGTACGGAACACATATACAAATAGAAACAGTGACAAAGTACATGCAGTGCACACTGCCCCTCGTAACACACACACACAGTCATATGCACACAAAAGAGAGGGAGCACAAATTGAATCTTTGGTTTTTGGCATAAAGAAGAAAAGTAGCATTTAAACAAGATAAAATATGTACTTTTACAGACTGTACAATATGTTGAGATTTTTTTTGCTGACATCTTTTGTATGTTTTTCCTACACTTCATATCACAGATTTCTATGACACTTGTCCCCTGACCCTAAACAGGGTAAGCAGTTTTAAGAATAAATGGCTAACATTTGTCTTTTGAAGTAAAACTCTTTGCTTCCTATTTCAATAGTTTTAAGGGACAAATGTTAGTTGTTCATGACATGTATTTGTGTGTATGAGCTTGAGGGGTGTCTGTATGTGTGTTGTCAAGGAACTTAGTCACAAGGGAGTAAAAACTTCCACATTCACATTCAAAGTCAACTGGTGGACTTTCTCTGAATGTGTGCACTGTGTCCTTCCGTGTGTGTATATTTGTGTTTGTGTGTTTTTGACACCCTTTTTCCACTTACACAAGAATTGGATTTTTTGGTTGTCAATTTGCCATCAGATAGTTTTGGTCTTATTTGACCAGATTTGAAATAAGCGTCTCTGATTTTTTGGCCTTCCTAGAGTTCTCACAGCATAAAAAAATCAACAGATATGTGTGAGACATGTTTATGGGAACTACTTACTAGTTAAGAAATCATCTCTAAGGTAACCATTAACAGCTAAATTTAAATATTTAAATTTAGTAAGTAATATAAGTAGTGGGTGGGATCATGACTGAGTCAATGAGTAGTCAGAGTTGCCAGATCTTCCTCCACAGCGCAGCGCTGCAAAGGAGGGCCTGGCGAGTCCACACAGCATTCCAGGATTGGAGAACAACATACTCTGGTTTATGGCATTTCTTTAAACCAATCACAATCGTCTTGGTTGGCGCCAAGCTCCGCCCGGTGCCACCTCAAAATAGCGTCCGAAAGGAACTTGTTTTGGTGGAACGTGTACATTCAAAAGGTTGTTTTAGTCGTGCAACATAAAAGTCAGATTGCACAGATAGTCTGGATTTACCGTGCAGAGAAACAAATCAGTTCTAACACCAAGAAAGCAGGAAGGTAACTGAAATCAGTGGAAAAACATGCATCCAGTGGAATTTCCTGCGGCAGCGGAGCAATCCCGGAAGTGGAACGTGGTGGATATAGACTAATGACAGAGTGACTAATAATCTCTACTTTTAGGCTAATGACTAATACATCTCTACTTTTAGTTAAGACTCAAAAAGTACAGCCCTGTAGCTTATTGTTTAACCTTAATGTTGGATAAGAGAGAAGAGTGTTGTGGAAAAGAGAAGATGATAATGTAATGTACAGCTCAACAAAAGCAGTAGAGCAGTTTAAAACAGTGTTTTCACAAAAACGTGAGATTCTTCAAGCTTTTCACATAGGTAGAAAAGAGTGTCAGACATAGAGAGAGAGAGAAAAGACAGAATGAAAGAAGCAGAGAGTATAGAGACAAGATAGTGGAAAACAGTCCTAAAGAGAGAAGGACAAAGAAGAGGGGCAGTCGGAGACAGGCATGACAGAGCCAGAAAAGAAAGCTCCTTGGAGCCAGGCTGAGCTGCAGTAGTAGCTCCACAGGGAGAAGTCTTAATTGGTAATAAAGCCGTTATTGGCATCAGCCTACATCAACGCTTCGCTACAACAGAATACAATACAATATATTGTTTTATAAAAGTTGTATGTAGTGTACAAGCTTCTAGCTTTTCTTTGCAAGCATGTAATATACACCATACTTTACCTATCCACCAGGATGCTCTTGGCTTCTTAACTAGCCATATACACAATGATTTGAAATCCACTCCTCCAGCACGCTCCTCCTGGCTACGCCTTACACTAATATTTGCTTTAGAATATGATCTTCTAATAGAAACAGGGAGGCACCACCTAGTTTATACTCTTCTGCTTTCTCTTCCTCACCCTATCTCGTCTCTTTTACCCCTTCACTTTTCTCACTCTTTCTTCCTCTCCTCTGCCTCCCCTTTCTAATAACCCTCTCCCACTGCAGTGGGAAAGGTTACAATCGGCATTCACTCCTGGGACAAAAGACTCTGCAGTATACACAGATATTTATAGTGATGGAAACAGAACGCCTGGGGATACACTAATACTCCTTTCTACTGTTTGCTAACACTATGTTGTAAGAGTACTGTATTTTTGGAGTACTTTTGGAGAATATCAGAGCCAGTACATAACGTGTGTGTGTTGTGTGTGTGTGTGTGTGTGTGTGTGTGTGTGTGTGTGTGTGTGTGTGTGTGTGTGTGTGTGTGTGTGTGTGTTAGAGCCCAACCGATAAAGGATTTTTAAGGCCAATATCAATACAAATATAATATCAATACAAATATTTGGTGATTTAAAAATCCGATATTCCAATATATCAGCCGACAGTATATTTAAAAAAGATATCCAGAAACGTGTAACAAAACATAAACAGATTTTCTGAAGAAGTTTTTTTTTCAGAAGTTCTGATAAATAAGATGTATAAAAATACTAACTGAAGATATGAAAATGAATGTCCTTTGAACACACAATAACAAAAAAACAGGCAGGGATACTAGTCTTCTGGCAATGGTGTTTAAAAGAAACCTTGCATACACACAAATTTGAGTGGAAAAAGGGTGTAATACTCTCATTCTTCTCTGTCCCTGTCCTCTCTCCTGTTTCTGCCGTTTACCTCCTCTTCCTCATCTCTCTTCTCTCTGTGTGGCTTTCTCCTGAGGTGAACCATTCTCTAGTGGTTGTTGGCCTGTTTCCCATCCTCTGCATTCCCCCCGCCTCGCCTTGGGTTGCTGTGGAGAGGCACCAGGAGAGGTGCACTCGTCTTGCTTTCTCCCTTTCTGCCAAACTACAAATACCAACAGCAAAGGAGGGAGACACATTGTTTTACTTACATCCTCTCTTATAAAAAAAAATGATATTATAAATAATATAATAAAAAATACTGCAACCTGCTAAGGTACGCACATACAGTATGGTGCACTGGGAAACTGCTAGGTGCATGCGTCATCACAGTAAACTGTAACATTTGCAATATACATAAACATGTTACTTTCGGAATCTATTTCATGTTAACAACATGTTATAAGACAGGGAAACTGTGTCATACCTTTCTGGCAATATCCAGCCTTTTTGAACCAGAATATTCAAATGTCACACCGACGAAAAAAAGACGACGAAACTCACACTGCAGTAACATTGTGAAATCGGGCACGCCTTGGCGGAGGTCTGCACCCTTCTAGTTGCTTCTTCTTCACTGTCTTTGTTAGCATTGCCTTTGTTGGCTCATTACTAGGGTTGGGTACCGGTACCATTCAACCTAATTTGAATTTTATGTCATCCAAATGTGACATGTTTGTGTTTGTGCGAGCTTTCCTCACACTTGACTGTGTGTGAATGCCAGTTTGACATAGCCACAGGTGTGTTTGCTCTTCTCTACGGAGTGCTCTTAACAGGAAAGTGCAGTGTGTGGAAAATCACTTCTGCGTTAAGGTTCGTCTCCTCCTGGATCACGTGTCATCCCTGCTGCTGCTTCAACATGGCAGCTAACAGCATGGACACAGAACCACTTAGTGGGTGGGATGTCATTGTGGCTGTTGGAAAATGTACTTGTTCAATAAGGATAATAAAATAGGGATTATTGTAAATCCCACCTTTCTGTCAGGGGAGAACTTTTAAGATGAGAGAACTTTTTTTAGGCAGGCATTGAAAAATAAAAATATCTCCATTGACTGATGGTACTTCAAAAAGAAGCTCAAAGCTAACATCTGGCACTAATGCACTGTAGAAATAAGATTAAAATGACATTACAGACAGGAATAGCTTTGGAAGTGCATTTTAATATTATTCTCATGGATTTTTTGTCAACAAGTGAAAGCTTGTTTGAAAGAAGAAAAATCTGAACAGTTGCAGCATGTGACTACATGTACAGTACTGTAAATTATATATGGTTGGAAAAGAATAATTTACTATATAATTTTCTAGTGAATTGAAATAAAACGTTGAAAAAAGAAGAAATGAAGCGTTGGAGCTTTAACATGGCAGCAGTGTAATCATTAAGCATATTGATTTAGTTCCCATTAAGGCTTCATTAGAGTACTTAGAGTACTATACCCATCAACATTAGATCAAGTTTCTGTTTGTAAGAGAGAGCGGGATAAACCACTTGGTGCCTATCTAAATTTAATCAGATGTCTTTGGGTGTGCTTCAGAGGAAATGGATGCATGTACTGTAAGAGTGAATCTCTTTGTGTGTGTGTGTGTGTGTGTTGAAGTCCTTTCAGTGCCCCTCAGAGAACACCGAACGGCTAAATGTTGCATCAGGTCACTGTTGACTGTTGGCCGGTTTGGAGTACTGTAATCAGCTTATTAACATGGACACAGACAGACTTAAAATTGGATTAATTGTGCCATTAGGACTGGAGATAATATTATTTACCCCATGGTAATACAAGTAGGGCCTTAGTCTTGTTAGTTAAAGGAGAATACCGGTCGATTTTAACGTCATTACAAATGCCTGACTATGTGCAGTGATTCCTTGCAAGTGAACACAGTGGATCTGACTGCAGTAGATGTGAAAGAAACGCATACAAGTTGTGCTATTTCAGCTCTGTTTACTTCCGGTGTTGAGACAGCAAAACGAGTAGGGTTGGGTACCTTTCACATCTGAACCAATACTAGTCCCGATACCGGTACCTGAAATTCGGTTCACGGTACCCAACAATACTTTTTTTGGTACTTTCCCTCTGTAATTACAAAAAAAGTATTTCAGTTGTAAAAATAATTCCAAACCTATTTACATTGAACATTGTTATTTATTTAGAATATTTTACCCTGACAGACATTAAATAAAAATAAAACCCCTCCCCCTCTCCTCCCAAACCTGTGTCAGCGTCCTGGGTGCTAACTCTAGCAGGAGGATAACACGGTGTAGGCAACCGCGATAGTTTTCTTTTTTCTCTCTACTGACAGCACTCCGAATTTACAAATAACAGAGCTACGAGTTGAAATTGACCAGAATTCTCCTTTAATATATGTTTTCTTATTTTTATCACTACGGGTTTTTGCTATGGTAACTATCTTCAATCAATATAATGATCTTCTGTATCTGATGTAACTCATGTAGTTGTGTTGTGGTATGTGTCATGTATTTATGTATCTAAGTATGTATGTACTGTATGTGAAGCCTTAGTAAAGAAAAGCCTTGTTCCTTTATAAAGGACAATAAAGAATCTATCTATAACGTTATTTATTTCAGTATTTGTATTTATCTCTGCAGGTAAACAGCCTCAAGCGTGAAAATGTCAAAGATCTGTGCTTTGGTGTTGATGACACGTGAGTACAACTCTTTAAAGTCTTTTTATTTACTCAATTAGTAATTTCCTCTTTTTAAAAGTCAGAAAGTGAATTGGTTTCATTGTCGGTGTATCAGTTTTAGTCAACCAGAGAACCACTTAGCACTAAACTCATTAATGTCCCATCTCTAAGTACTCCACTTCCTCTTTACAGAGGAAATTCGGCCTGCAGGTCTGTCTTCCATCAGCACATTGCTCAAGTATTTATATTTTTGTGACACTATGTATGTAACATGTCTTCTGTGAGACAAAAAGCAGCAAAGTGGATGAGGGGTGATCATCTTGTCACTGGCTGTCTGGTTGACCCTTCACTGCCGGGACATCTGATGGGATTATGTGTCCTATAGAAATATAATGTAGAAATTAAATCCCTGTAAGTAAGATGGCAAATGAAGTGCTCTAAAATTACAGTCCTGAAAAGGTGAGGATCACAACATCCACAGCTCCTTCAGGTATTGTAAAAGAGAAAAGATGGTGATAAGGCGCAAGAAAGATTAAAGGCACATGCTGGCTTCTGAGAATATAGTTCTGTATATGGTTAGAATATGGCTGTGTCTCGTGTGACCTTGTTATTTGTACACCTTGTGACTATACAAATCAACATGTAATTAGAAACATGTTGGCGTTATTTTATCACTTATTGGGAGCAGTAGCTAGTTGGAGCCAGTTACCTCCAGAATCGGGGCTAAGCTAGGCTAGCGGTGGTGGCGTCAGAGTTACAGCATGCACGGAGATGAGAAGGGTATGTATGGACTTGGAGTTTTAATGTAACATTTTTAAACAGATCTGGATTTCCAATAAGCAAAGATTTAGGAGCTGTTTATTCATTAACACTGACAGTTTCATTTGACAACGATTCTATATAACAATTTACCTGTATTTCCTTTCCAAAAGTAAAATTAAGTTGCATATTAAACTGGGCGTGCAATAACGTGTAGGTTGGCCCAATAGTCTTTGTACATACAGTACCTTTTTAGTGCATAGAATACTAAGCTATTAAAATAAAGATTGTCAGCATGATTTTATAAATTGTGTTTTACAGATACACATACATGTGGCACAGTGAATCATTAGGATGAACTGTATCTGTGTATGGCCTATAGGCCAGTAAGCCTAGTTTGAAATTTTGAAAAAAACGTTAAAAAATTGACAATAATTTGAAGGCCCCCCCTGCAGTGACTCTGAGGGCCCCCTAGGGGTCTCGGACTCGCTGTTGAAGATCTCTGGTTTGGACCACATGGATCTTTAGTTTTTAAAGAAACCAACAGCCATGGGATTTTCTTTTTCTTTTTCATCCTCGTGATCCATACTTAACTAAATGAGAAACCTCAAGCTTGGTTTCACTATGGTGAAGTTTCTTTCTGACCTCTTGCAGTTGTGTCCCTGGTGCTGGCGGAAGAACAGAACTGTAAGTACACTAATATGTTTTTTTCCACTCAATCATCCCATCCAACTACAGTAAACATTTGAGTATAATATATTGTTTTCTTTCAAAAAAGTAATTGTATATTTATATCTGAAAGTAATAAGACAAGAGAACCATAACCACCATCATCTTTTCTTTTACATTTTTGATTGTTTGTAATGTCACTTTTTTTGTTGAAATGTATTGATTTTATAGTCAGAAATGTCATTAGCAAGAGAATCAAACTAGGCCATTGTGTTTGGTTACTGGATTTGTATTGTTGACTTTATTATGGTGGATGTTTCTGAATATCTTCATTTATCTGCTGCAACTTTCAACTGACCCTGTTCATTTCTGTTTCTGCAGTGGAAGAGGACCCATTTACTTTTGGTAATCTATTTCTTTCGAATGTATTATTTTAAGTTAATGGAACTTGGAGGCTGATCTTTATGATTGATATTATGGCAGTTTGCTGTAAATCACTTGATTTGAATAGATAATGGTGTTTCTCATGTAATTTGCTTGTAATGTTGCTTTACTTGGATGGCATAGTTATATTTATTTATTTCCCAATGGTGACCTCTTTGTGCAGACTACCACAGACTGCGTGTTGGAGGCCTGATTCTAGCTGCTGTCCTCTGTCTCATTGGCATCACCATCCTGTTCAGTAAGATGCAAATAATGCACACACACTTATCCACACATACAGTGTCATAAACTGTCTCAAACAATGCACAAATACACAGATACCGTAATTCCTCAAATAAAAGCCGGGGCCTTTATGTACCTGAACCGCAGAAGGTACCCGGCTTTTATGTGAAGCAGGCTTCTATTAGAGGTAGGCCTTTATTTCTAATTACATCTGTTAGATAAGTATAATTGTTTTAAATAAACTGTTTTAAATGAAAAGCCATAGTGTTCCAGTGGACAGAGAGCATTAATTTTTTAAGAAACGTTTGTAAAAATCTACAGTAGTTACATCAGTATCTGGTTAACGTAGCTAGCTAGCTTTTTTCTAGCTCCAGGCTTACTTGTTTCGTCCCACCTCCAGCTAGCTAGCTGTGCTCTGCTTTTGTCAGCTCATCCTTCTGTTTCTTTTAGTCTCAGATTCTCCTCGGGTCAATCTCGAAATGTCCTAGAAAAGTCTGTCACTAGCACCAGAGCCAGTCATACTCTGCTGTCACTAAATGAGACCCGTGTTACATCCAATGTAGCTACTGCCATCTGCTGGCACCTGCTACACTGTACTGAGTAACACATACAGCCGCACTGACTAAAAGACCGGTAGGACAATACTTCAATCCAGAAAAACTAAGTGTGGAAAAAAGCATATATTATTATAATATGATTATATTATTGAATCTGTTAAATTAAATTGAGAGAAATGTACAATATGATAAACTTGAATGCACATTCTATGAAAGGCAATTAGGAGATTATCCACACAAATCTTTCCCTGGTCTTAATTTGAGGCCGGCCTTTATTTGGCCGTGTTCACCACGCCCCGGCCACTATCAAAGGCCCGGCTTTTAATTGACTACCGGTCTTTATTTGAGGAATTACAGTATGAAGAAAGCCAATTGCTCTTTTCTCTTGTTTCAGGTGGCCACTGCAGGTGCAAATTCAACCAGGACAAGAGGTGATCCTTCATATGGTTAAATGTTAAAACATTTGTGTAATTGCTGTGGAAACTCTAGGAATAATTTACATTCAATATAATATTGTAAAAACAGTACATATGACCAAGTTCCGAAGACCATAGAAGTCCACTGTTTTTCTCGTGTCAAACTCTCTCCTTTCTTCTCTTTGCAGAAGGAGGACAGGAAGCAATGCTCAGCCGATGCTCTCCGACCAAGGTAATGGTTGTTCACCTACCAGCTTGTTAACTGTCATCGGTGTGAAACACTGTAGCCGCTTTCTACAGGACTAGAAACCTTTTGAGGAACTCCTTGCATTTTGACTGCAAGGACCAGGGTCTAAATGAAGTTCATGGGGCATTACCTTCTGAAAGTACAGGAACCTTCGAGGTGGGGTTTGCACGGATGACCGTCGGTGATTGGTCAAACACACACAGTGCTGCTGCTTATTCTGCGTTCCAGGCAACCCGTAACCTGTGTTTTCACAGCCTTCTACCCGTGAAAGTGCTCTGACGATGATATCTTTGTCGGGGGGATATTGTCATGTTCTCAAAATAGCCTGCTTCTACACATCTTTACAATTTATTGCTTGGCATCAACAAGTTTGCTGCGTTTCGGTCGCGTTTGGTGGTAGCCGCTATGTTGAATGTAAACAAGAAGCTGCTTGGTCGCTCCTCTATCGTCATCGTGTTAAACCCGCCAATAGATAAGCCAGTTTGTGATTGGTTGCTGCAAAATTGTGAACTGAAGCAGGAGAATTAAATGTGCAGGTTTCCAGACCGAGCTGCAGGGAGAAATCAAATTGTTGGCAGAGTGGGCGGGGTTTACCCAGTCTACTGTGTCGCACCGAGGCATTTTAAAAGGGCTACGGCCAATGGGGAAACACCAGCACTTGTGTCATCACACTCACTCCAACCAATGGTGAAACTTTGTAGGCTCGTTCGAGATGAGCCAGGTCTGCGCAGAATTCATCACCGACGATCAGCGGCCATTGCATGCTGGTTAGATTTGTGTCCGACTTGATCCCGACTTGCTCTGATGTTTTGCACATGTAGGCAACGATAATCTCACGAGAGCAAGGCGGCCGCAATTCTGAGACGCAGGTGCCACAGTTGCTTTTCACCGACTGCAAGACCCAGGCAGACCCAGAGCATGCTGGGAAATGCCGGCTCTCAGCTTATTTAACAGCTGATTGGTTCACAATCAACTCAACATGATGACATTTTATATCAACTTTTTATTGTTTTTGACTCGGGGGGATTTTAACTGCTATTTGTCTGATTTAAAGACTTATTCTGTACAGAACACATGTTGTGTGGCTGATAGTGACGTTTAGAAGTCAGAGAGACTAAATCCGTTCAGATCACTGATCATCTACAGTCTGTTGTTAATTGAAATCAGCAACCGATTGCATGTAGAACATTTTGAGAGCTACTCTGTCATAATTAAAACAACTAGAGACTGTGTACCAGCTATGTGGGTCTGATTACATTTTATAAAATCGGAAACGCACCAGTGTTTTTGTTACTTCCTGTTCAGTCTGAAGGGAATCTGGAATCGGCTGGAAACTGTCCGACTTTACTGCAGCTTTTTGTCCCAGCCCCCGGCGGCTGCCGCCTGCTCTCATCCACTTTACAGGCGAGGCACAGTTCATCTCGAATGAGCCTAATCATTTAGTGACTGAGAGTTTTGAGGTTATAGTTAGTGTAGTGTGTGTTGTGTATGTGCAGTTTGTGAACCACTTAGCTGTGGCCTACGGGGATACACTGCACTGGCAATTTCCACTTCCTTGGGCACATACCCTGCTCATTATCTGACAATATGAGTGTGTAAACACTTCATTTCATTTTTAACTTATAGAGAATAATAAACAGAGAATGATATTGTATGTCACTGCAAATTGAACTTGAATAGCCTAGTGTAAAATATGAAGTTTGCGATATTGGGATATCACAAACTTCAAAAAATGTTCTTGATTTGACTTGGCTTGGAATAATGCTTAAAATAGTAAAACCGCAGTTTAATTCACATTGCAAAGTAGATCAATATTTAACTTCCATTTTTGAGAAAAGTAATCTAAAAACAACTTAAAGTAATAGATTCTATGTTTTTATAACTCAGTGCAATCTGTTACTGATCACATTTTTATGAAGGAAATTAACCATCTGAATTCACCTTCTTGTCTGTCTGTCTGCAGGTCGTTCCTGCGATTGCTAGATGTCAGCCAGAACACACAACTGTCTTCCCCGAACCTGCAACCAACAAATAAGATGGAAGAGCAGCAGCGGGATTTAAAATATCCAATGAGAGGCTTTTGTTTTTATTGTTAGAGAGCAACAGAAAGTAGTGTGTACCTGCAAGGTGTGATGCTTACTGCCTGATAAGTAAGCTATCGATCTGCAGACAGCACCTTCACACACACACACACACTGATGTTGGAAAGGCTTTGATATGAAGAAACTGTTCCTGCCATGACTCAGTGTAAATGCTTTGTCAGTCATTGTTGATAGTTTTGGTTGATTGACATACAACGATTAAAAGAAACCTATTACCAAACAATTCCTCAAGTCTCCACATACAGTAGGTTGTGTCACTGTCTCACACTACTTCTGTTGTTTGTACGGGTTGTGTAAGGTAAACATCGATGTAGATATGAGTTGCCTACTGTGACCAACCTAACCCACTGTCCTGGCTTTTCAGTCACATATATGAAATCTGCATAGTCCTGAGTGTTTAGAGTGCTTTTGACAAAGTATGATAACCTGTTAATTCCCATGTTTAGCTTTATGGAGGAAAGTAGTGGATTGCACTGTTCAAAGATACAGAAACACTCTGTCATGTTTCTATAAAAAAAATATTGAAACAAACAACTATAAACTATGGAATTTTTTGTGTGTTTTTCCACAAAACCAGGAGTACCAAAATCTTTCTAAAATGTCAATTAGATTTTAACAGCAGCAAAGTATGAGATATGAAAATATGTACAGTATTATTATTACTAATGTTACATTTACAGAATTTATCATTCGTTTAAAAAATATTGTAATTCTTTTTCTCTAATTTTCTTTTTTTCTAAAAAAAAACTTTTTACTCTAATTCTAAAAGTATGGCCTTTTAGCAGATCCCCCTGTATTTCACTGCTCAAATTGAAAATATGAGTATGTGACAAATTCACTCTTTGAATTTTGAATGATTTTAACATTGTTTTCAAGTGTTGGTTCTGAACTATCTAGTCATTGCTTTCTAACTTTGTAAAGTATTAGTTTTAAACTTTAACTGGATGAAATGACATTGAGTTGATAGTGGAATATCATGACTGCTTAGTCATGATATTCCACTATCAACTCAGAACTGACTTAAGAAAATATTATATATTTAATTGATCTCAATTTGCAAAAACTATACAAGTTACAAAACACATCCATAAAACTGAATTATATTTTGCAGTTCAGAAATGTAACTCTGGCACTGCATGTCGTTCCCCCTCTCTCTCTCCGCTTTCAAGTGTAAGCTGTCCAATAGAAATAAAGGCATAAAAAATGCCCCAAAAAATATAATCTTAACCAATATAACATTGTGTATGTATATGAGAGCCTGAGTGCAATAACAAATGTTTAATGCACAGCAGAGTAAAACAAAATGTGATATAAACATAACCATATACTACATTTAAAGGACTTGTCATAACAGGAAATACACAGGTGAAATTATTACCATTTACACCTCTACCTTTTCTGTTATGACATGTTCCAGCCTACCGGTGTTGGCACTGTTGTCTGTTTCCTATTCTGTTTTGTTAGTTAATGCAGAAACGGTTTCGTTATAGAGAAAATGTGGAGCCCACCTTCGCCTTCCTGGGCCCCTCCCTCTTTATTTATTGGCTGACTGTAATGAGAGAGATGGCTGCATAAAGCCAGCCATGGTAGCCAGAATAGGACCGGAAATCAAGCGAATTCGCATTCAAACAATACAAGTCTAAAATATTTCAGAATAATGATATGTATGAAACATGTTGAAACAACTTTAAATGTTTCACAAGTTGTTTTATAATTGGAGGTGTGTGTTTAGTTAAATGATTGGTTAAGGAGGCTGAGGATGAAGAAAAACTTTTGTTTCCTACATCCTTAGAACCTTTTACTAGGCTACTCCTTCATAGAGAGCAACAACCTATTTTGTCATCTCTTTTAAGAAATACAGTAGGAAATAAAGAAATGAATAAGAAATAACAACTGCAGTAATAGTGGCAATTACATTTATACAAAATCCATGATTAGGCCCAGTACAATAATATATTCCCTACGCTCATAATCTATTTAACCCTTGTTTTGTCTTCAAGTCAAAATTGAAACTCAACGTCTTTTTCTTATGTTTTTGTAGCTTTTTTCATCACGTTTGATGCTTTCCGAGACGGAACACGAACGCTGTGGCAGAAACACAAGGTAAGTACAGGTAAGTTAACGGAATACCAACAAGCTTAGTACTGGAGCAGTTACCAAGGGAATGTAGCTAGGTAACGAACTGGCGCCGAAGAGGTGGTCGGCCCAGGTTTAAATATGGATGGGGTGGTAATGATGATGATGCTCAGCTGTGTAGTAAGACGGAGGAGGGGATGAGTAGACACGCCTCTCATGGAATCTGCGAGGAGCGCCCTCTGGCGGCCGATGGACAGCGGACACATAACAATTACAGCCTACCTAATGTTTGAGTTAGAAAAGCAGAAATTAGGAATTATTTAGACTAAAATTAAAGGAATGTATGCTGATGGATTATCACAGACTGGAATATAGCGTTGTGTGGAATCAATCATGTTATTTTAGGTAATTACAATTGGGTAGAAAAAGAACATTGATATAGGAAAACTGGTCAATTTGACCCGAGGACAACATGAGGGTTAAAAGATTGTTTTTATATTCTATTAATTTTACCTTGCTAAATCCCGCACCAGAGTTCACAATAGGGTTATTTCATCTCAGTTCATCTCATATTACGACATAATAGAGCGTCAGTAGCCGATAATATTTACCTACGCCCATTGCGTCAATAAGAAAACTCAGTTCATGAGCGATAGTGCTTTTAGTTTGAAAGTCATTACCGGAATCTTCTTATTCATTCTGCGTGACTTGACACTAGCTAATCAGAAAATACGATCAAGTTCCATCACTTGGGAATTCACCTAGTAGCAGCAGGGGTGTAAAAAAGAAAGCTCGTGGACATTCACCGATAAATTCGTCAAGAAATACTTTAGAGTCCGGCCGTTAAAAAAGAGACATTTGTTTATTCTGAAAGCACAGAGGCAAGCTGTTGCACTATGGACCCCAGTAAGTCGAGTGCTCCTCCAGCGGGATGGTCTGGGTCTGATGAGAAGACTTCCATGGGCCACGCGCCCCCTCCGCCCTACCAGGACCAACCGTACCCGGGTTACCCACAGCCCGGCCCGGGATACCCACAACAGCAGCAGGTAACTTGAGTAGCCCAGCACGGGCCTCACTAATAAATAAATACTAATAAATAATAACAGGTCATTATAATTATTAATAATTTCACGGCAGGTAACAGGGTGCCACACAGATTTTTGTTGTATTTCAAATACACTGCTAACGGTAAATATGCTAACAAGCTCATCTCTAATATAGTTGAATGCAAATTCGAGAGAAGAGTTTTCTTAATTTGTAGTAATTCAACGTTAACGTTATTGTATTGGATGATAGAAAAAAAGAATTTCGTAAAGCAATTTAATATTAGTCCGCTCATTTATTCATCAGTGTAGTGTAGGCCTAACGTTATTGCCTACATAGCTACTTAAGAACTAAGAACTCTATTTTGCTTTTCTTTCCTATAGTATATTTTTATATTTTATATTTTTATATTTACAGAACTACACGCAAACATTTTAGTCTTGGAAGGGTATCAAGATAATAAGCAAGACTATCACAGTTTGTGCTTACATATATGTGGATTTTCTAATTATCCACATTGAATTAACATGGAGTGTCATATTTTTTTCTCACTGATTGTAAAGAAATCAGGAAGAACTTTTGTAACTGTGACCTAATGGCCTGAATGTAGTCTGGTAACCACTGGCCACCACTGTGTTTACTAAAAGCACCAAAATCAGTTCAAGAAACTGTAGCAAGTTTCACTTCACTTTTATTCAATCACAACATATTGTAGTTTGAATTCAGGTTTTTTCCACACCCTTTTTGGCCACACCCTCATCAGGACTTGTGGTTTGAATTTAAGTTTTGTTTCATGTGAAGCCCCCCCCATTCACTGTACTTCCTTTCCCTTCCAAAACTTGTTTTCATTGTACTTGAAGAGAGTTTGAATTGCAGGGTTCAACGTTGTCAAAAATGTACAATGGCCGAAGGCGTTTTTTGTTGGCCCCAAATTGTTAGTTTTTTTCTGAGAAAATGTCAAAAGCGTTGGAAAAAGAAAAAAATTGTCAAAAAGCACTCAAAACTTAAAAAATAAATCAAAATGAATGTAAAAAAAAAACATAAAAAATATATACTCAAATTAAAAAGAAAACATCAAAACCCCATCAAATGTAAAGAAAAGAAGTCCATCAAGCACCAACTTAATTCTTGATTGGCCAACTGCACATTCAAATCAAATCATTCAACAAGCATTCTCCGACGGGGGCATTTATGAAACAATGATGCCCTAACAGGCAAATGGGTTGTTGTTTTCATTTACCCGACGTGTCATTTTACTTCCCTGGGCCATTGGGCAACCCTTATTGTTTAGTCTATATCCACGACCTACCAGTTTTGGGATTGCTCCAGTGCTGCCAGACATTCCGCCCGATGTCCTTCTTTTCGTCCAGATGTCTGTGACCTTCTGCTGTCTTCGTGTTGTAATTTTAAACTCTGGTGGATTTCTGAGGACTATGGTTACCTGCTCCTCAGATCTCTGCAGGGTAAATCCAGACAGCTAGCTAGACTATCTGTCCAATCAGAGTTTTCTGTTAGCTAAAACAACATTTTGAACTTACACGTTCCACCAGTTCCTTCCGAGGCTATTTTGCAGCGGCACCGTGGCTTTGGCCGGTGCATTGCGCTGCCCAAGACGGTTGTGGTTGATTGAAAGACATGCCAATAAACCAGAGCACGTTTTCTTCTATCCAGGAATAGGGATGTCACAAGATCTGTTACTACCGGTTCGAAAAATTACAAAACACCGACGGTGCCCATTATTTTGAAGCACCCTGTTAGCAGCATCGGTGCCGTGCCTCTTCTGGAACTGATGGGGGCAGATTACCCTTCAGAGTGTTCCAGTCAATACATAATGAAGAAGGAGGTCACGATGAAGTGGCCGAAGTCACGTCCTTCTACTTCCGGTACATAAGAGAGTCATCTCCACCTGACCTAAAAAAAGGCATGTTCACAAGGGGGTAAGCCTCTCTAAACGTAGCTCCCTATGGCGCCATTTTAATGCTACGAAGCCATCACCTGCTGTAAGCATCCCGTTGACTGCCATTCATTTTGGCACTACTTTGATAGTGAATAACTTTATATCTGAAGCATTTAAAGACTCTATTTGTCCATTGTTTATTTCTAAAGAAACACGACAATGTATAAGAGGCTCCATTACCTCATACCTCACGTTATGGCTCTGTAGCAGACAACTGTGTCATAACCAAGCAACTTGCTGTCACATAGTCGACAAATCACTGTATTGTCAGGAGAAGCTCGCAGACAGTTTCGACTCACATCAGCTGTTTAGGTTTAATTACTAACATTAACTAGCATGTTAGTTAGCAGTAATTAGCCTGTGTCTATGTTATCTCCTAACATATACCTACGCTCTTCGTCTCTGCTGATTGGGAGTTATTGAGATTTCTCTTGGCACAGCTACCAGAAGACTTACAACTTTCAGTATGTTGCCCACGTCACAACTACGTCGTCAAACTCAGTTGGAGGTTGCGCAGTAACGCCTTGCCATCACCGGAAAAATGCTTCTATTTTCCTTCACTGGTCTCCGTCCAGAACAACAGGATCTGATGGTTTCTTTAACTGTCTATGCATGTTCACTGCAAACTCTCTCTTTTGTCTTCAAATAACTCACCGTTGCTACAGCCGCTGAACAGGCCACACGTTGTTAACAGCCGTGGCTTGCTTGCCTGTTCCTCTGGTAACGTTAGTTGTTGGCAGAGGCGCCACGGTTAGCCAGGAACCGTTGGGATCACTTTACTGGCAGTGTCTCAATTGTTTTTGCAAGTTACCAACTCGGGTAACGTTACTCTAGCTATATAATTCAATGTGAGTACAGAAATGTTGAAATGACATTAAATTCCCGTCCCTTGTAGCCCTGATAAATTAGCCTGAAGCTAATGCTTAGCTACCTATTCAGGAGAAAATTAGCCAACTTGGCGTCCTTTTGGACTCTATGCTGCACAGTACTTTTTAGGGGTGAGTATCACCAGACGCCTCCCGATACAATATCATCGCGATACTTCTGTCACGATACGATATTATTGCGATTTTTAAACATATTGCAAAATTGTTTGATATATTGCAATTTATAACCTTTTTTCCAGCTTCTAATTTTTCCCGATTTCAAAGGATGTCCCCAAAAGGAAACTTTGTCAACATCTGTTTTATCTAAAAATATACATTTTTCTGTTTGTTCATCTCACTTCAATTTTATTGTTGCAAAATGGGTTTGTCAAGCAGACAAACTGACCAACACATGTATAATAAAAGAGTGATACTTGGCACCTGTGTATCGATACAGTTTTGCCACTCAAAATATCGTGATCCAGCTGTATTGATTTTTTCTCCCACCCCTGAAAAGATCCCTGGAAGTCTGCAATGTGTCTAGATGTTGCACCATGACCATTTATTGCAGTTTATTATTTTATTTTATGTTCTATTGTTTTGTATGTGTTGTTATGACATTTTTATATTTTTCATATAATTTAATAAAGAAGTTCATGTTTCAAGTTAAAGTACGTGGAATCTTTTTTTACCATGGTTTTAAAATCGGCATCGAACATCGTGTTATTTAACTGGTGTTGGCGCCGACTACTGAATTTTTGTTATCATGATACCCCTATCCAGGAACGCTGTATGGACTAGCTGTAGAGTAGAGCCCAACCGTTAATTGATTATCGAAGGCCGTTACCGATACAAATATTTGTTTGTTTTGATATTGGCCGATATATATATATATATATATATATATATAAATAATCCAAAAACGCGTAACAAAACATAAACAGAGTCCGTAATGTTAGTTATTTGTAGTTATTTCTGAGTTCTGACTAAAATAATATGATAATAATTGTCACAACAGAAAAGAGGAACATCAAAAATATATTAAAGTTCTGATGGAACTTAAGATATGAAACTTAAAGTCTTTTGAACAAAACAAAGATCAGTGTTGCCAACAGTAGAGTGCCCTCTGGTGGACAAACTATGCAACACCAACACTCGTAACATGGTTGACCGTTTTTTAATTTTTTTTATTTTTATCGACCATTATAAATGCCGATACCGAGTTCGGGAAATACCTAATATTGGCCGATAATAGTATATCGGTCAGGCTTTACAGTGGAGGAAGGTCTCGCAATGCGAGACTACTTATTGTATTGTATTGAATTGTATTTAATTTTTTTGCCTGCAGGGCTATGCACCACCGCCACAGTATGGGGGTGCAGGATATGGACAACAGCCTTACCCAGGACAGCAGTTCCCAGGACAACAGGCCACCGTCACTGTCCAGCCCACAGTGTTCGTGACTCATGGCCCGCTGCTTAACCCAGTTAACGACTACTTGTGCTACTCCATCTTCACCATGCTGTGCTGCTGCTTTCCACTTGGAATTGCTGCCCTCATCTACTCCATCTCAGTGAGTTTGATTCTCATGTGTTTTTATTTGTTATGGACTGGTGCAAAACACACAGAGCTAAATGTTCCCCCAGCCAAAATCCGAGCAATCTCATTCTGAAAATGTGCCGAATATAGAGTTGTGGAAGAAAAAGTTCTCTCAGGTCCAATTCAGTAGCTGGTGGCTAATAAGAAAAACAGCTTGCATCACACATTTCTGTATTGTTTTAAATGTTTAATCCAAGTATCGTGAAATTATTTAAATAATAACATAAATAGCATAGAAAAAAGCACCAACCAAAAAGTCTTAACTGCAGAGTTGGAAATATAGCTCATGCTGTAATCCAAGTAGCACTGATACTGCAGTTAGATTGATTAAAATTAAAAATGAGAAAAACTAGGGGTGTGCAAAAAAAAAATCCGCTCTACCGATTTTTTTTTTCCTGTCTACTGCAATCACATGATTGATAGATAGATAGATAGATAGATAGATAGATAGATAGATAGATAGATAGATAGATAGATAGATAGATAGATAGATACTTTATTGATCCCCAAGGGGAAAGTCATGGTCCCAGTAGCTTATAGACATCACACACAACATACACATACATCATAACAGGATGATAAAATAACAAATCCATATGAATAATGGATATACTGTATATATACATACATACATACATGGGAAAAGTAACTACATTTTCATACTGTGAATCGTTTTTTTAATTGAGAATTGTTTTTGAATGGAAAATTGATATTTAATTGAATCGTGACATTTTCTGAATCATACAGCCCTAAGAAAAACCCTCTAACCAGCGTAAGAATAGCTATCTGATGAGTGTGCTACCTTCCCTGCAACAGTGTTATAGCTGCGGGGTGGGGGATTACCGTAGTGTGTGTGCATGCAAGTGAGCCAAGTTTTGGGAAGTCAATGGGAGTTACTGGAAGAGGTGGAGGTCTGTGAGGAAGAGAACATAGAGGATGTTGTCAACAATAAAATGGGATACTCAGACGTTTGTCTGCCAAACATCACAGTATTAAGTTTGGGGGATTTATTATGTAATTAAAAAATGGCTGCTATGTATTGTGGAACTCTAATCCAGAGTCAAGCAAAATATGAGCTATCTATCTGTATAACCTGGATTGTTGTTTTAATACTTGAGAAGGTTAGTAAGTAAGTAAGTTAAACTTTACCTCACTGTAGGATTGATTCTTTAGTTTATAGGTGGTCATGTATTTTTGTCGTTTGAGGTAACCCAAAAAGTGAATGACTTTTGTCTTATTCAAGTGATACATGTGAGAAAAGCACAACACACGTCATTGGGAGGAAACGTTGCTTGATTGTTTCCATGTGGTCAGCGTTTAGTCCTCACAGGGGACAAACTCTTTATAAACTCTTCTGGTGTGTGTGTGTGTGTGTGTGTGTGTGTGTGTGTGTGTGCGTGTGTGTAGTACCGCCACAGTACACTTACTCCTGTCTGTGATCAAAAACATATTGTAAATAAAGATGTCATAACACTGACACATATACAGTGAGGAAAATAAGTATTTGAACACCCTGCTATTTTACAAGTTCTCCCACTTAGAAATCATGGAGGGGTCTGAAATTATCATCGTAGGTGCATGTCCACTGTGAGAGACATATCTAAAAAAAAAAATCCAGAAATCACAATGTATGAATTGTTAACTATTTATTTGTATGATACAGCTGCAAATAAGTATTTGAACACCTGTCTATCAGCTACAATTCTGACCCTCAAAGACCTGTTAGTCTGCCTTCAAAATGTCCACCTCCACTCCATTTATGATCCTAAATTAGATGCACCTGTTTGAGGTCGTTAGCTGCATAAAGACACCTGTCCACCCCATACAATCAGTAAGAATCCAACTACTAACATGGCCAAGACCAAAGAGCTGTCCAAAGACACTAGAGACAAAATTGTCCACCTCCACAAGGCTGGAAAGGGCTACGGGGAAATTGCCAAGCAGCTTGGTGAAAGGTCCACTGTTGGAGCAATCATTAGAAAATGGAAGAAGCTAAACATGACTGTCAATCTCCCTCGGACTGGGGCTCCATGCAAGATCTTACCTCGTGGGGTCTCAATGATCCTAAGAAAGGTGAGAAATCAGCCCAGAACTACACGGGAGGAGATGGTCAATGACCTGAAAAGAGCTGGGACCACCGTTTCCAAGGTTACTGTTGGTAATACACTAAGACGTCATGGTTTGAAATCATGCATGGCACGGAACATGTCAAGGCCCGTCTTAAGTTTGCCAATGACCATTTGGATGATCCAGAGGAGTCATGGGAGAAAGTCATGTGGTCAGATGAGACCTAAATAGAACTTTTTGGTCATAATTCCACTAACCGTGTTTGGAGGAAGAAGAATGATGAGTACCATCCCAAGAACACCATCCCTACTGTGAAGCATGGGGGTGGTAGCATCATGCTTTGGGGGGGGTTTTCTGCACATGGGACAGGGTGACTGCACTGTATTAAGAAGAGGATGACCGGGGCCATGTATTGCGAGATTTTGGGGAACAACCTCCTTCCCTCAGTTAGAGCATTGAAGATGGGTCGAGGCTGGGTCTTCCAACATGACAATGACCCAAAGCACACAGCCAGGAGAACCAAGGAGTGGCTCTGGAAGAAGCAGATCAAGGTTCTGGCGTGGTCTAGCCAGTCTCCAGACCTAAACCCAATAGAGAATATTTGGAGGGAGCTCAAACTCCGTGTTTCTCAGCAACAGCCCAGAAACCTGACTGATCTAGAGAAGATCTGTGTGGAGGAGTGGGCCAAAATCCCTTCTGAAGTGTGTCAAACCTGGTGAAAAACTACAGGAAATGTTTGACCTCTGGAATCGCAAACAAAGGCTACTGTACCAAATATTAACATTGATTTTCTCAGGTGTTCAAATACTTATTTGCAGCTGTATCATACAAATAAATAGTTTTTTTTTTTTTAGATCATGTCTCTCACAGTGGACATGCACCTACGATGACAATTTCAGACCCCTCCATGATTTCTAAATGGGAGAACTTGCAAAATAGCAGGGTGTTCAAATACTTATTTTCCTCACTCTATTAGATATACAAAAAAACACATTAGGTAGCAACAAGACAGCATAAGTCGATAGCGCTGAGGCACCGGTGTATTTGATTACACAACGTGTAATGCTGCGCCACGCAACACTGTTTCAGACGGACCCTTTTCAATGTAACACGCATGGTACGACTGGAGGCTTGTGTGGGTAAACAGTAGTGCTGTCCGGTGTTACATTACAATGAAGATAGGATATGATAGACATTGAAAGTTCCAAAAACGAAGCTGTAGAACCGGTCGAACTTGATGACACAGAAGACAGAAGCCGTGTCTGTTGTTTGGAGATTTCTTGGTTTTTAAAAATGGTGCTAACTGTAACGTTACTTAACGTTACTCTGCCGTGTTAGCCTAACTAAGACCTGAGCACGCAGCAGAGCAAACTAATGAACTCAGTAACAATCCAGCGACGGTCCCACTACAGACCGTCGGGAAAGACGGGTTTAGAGCAATGAATAACACACGGGATTTAAGATGTCTTGCCCTGCCGTACTATATATACTGTGAAACCGCCAAAATCTTAAAAAATACCGTGATACAAATTTTTGGTCATACCGCCCAGCACTATAAGTTGTCATAACACCGTCTGTCAAATTTACACAGACGTTGATTTGGCCCTGTAACTAGCTCTGCTGAAACAACTTTGTCACTCAGTGTTCGTATTTTCTACAGAATGGTGAGGCAGTAAAATGAGCAACATTTCCATCTTGAACAGCCTGTTCAGAAAGGGGCTTATTATCTATGTCCTCTGTGCTGTAACAACACTCTCTGTTGATCCTACATTATTTTGGAGCAGACTCCTCTCCTGCCCTTTAATGAACAATCTCCGGTTAATGTTTGCAGAGCAAAGTCCATTAAAGTTAATTTATGGCCAGTGGGTCGTTTGACTGGTGCCTATCTGCATCTTTGGAAGCAGAATACTGTGACTGTAATATGGAGCAGTCACTCAGCACGTAACCTGGTTTGGCCCCTGCTTTCAAAGCTGTTACAGAAATGAACAGATACTGTATGAAACAGGAAATGGACAGCTGCAGGACTGAGCTGACTAGGCCATGATGCAGGAATAAAATTGATTTGAATCGATTTGGAAAATCATTGACGATACCCACCATACTAAGTCATTAGTTTTGCAATTATTTAGACCCTCAAAATTTGATCCTGATGACAGCATTAAAAAGCTAAAAGCAAAAGGATTACCAAAGTTATTTTTTATTTACTATACACCTCATTAATGCCCCTACAAAGACATTACGGTCCAGACTAAAGTGGCGCAGCGACGACAGACTGACATTGCCATCCCTAGAGCTACTTGCTAGCGTGGCTAAAAACATAAAGCCATACTGAATTGTTCGATTCTTTTACAACCCAGCTTGTTAAATACAGCCGAGTGGTTATATGGGAGCATCTCATCGGCCTTACGGCAGCGTTGAGTATTGGCAACTGGGTGGCGACAAGGCAAGACAAGTATTATTTTCCCCCTTTTGTTGATGGACAGTGTTACATTGTGTGGGAGATTATTTGCTCCAAGTGAGAATGTTAGTGTGAAAAGGGAATATATTTTGACATTTATTCCTGGGAAAATACGAGGATCTCCATTCACGGTATTCAACTCTGCAGGGTTAACACTGCCATCAGCAGTAGACTGAAGTCCCATTTGCTGAACAGTTGAAAATCATTTGTTGACCCTGAGTAAAGCCTGGTGAAGAACTTCACTTTATATTCCTGTAGTGTTTCCTCTAAATCAGATATGGACTACTGTTGACTTCAGACTTCAGTCTTCTGTACTGTATGTCTTTGTCTTTTTCTTTCTGCCCTTCCTTCAGGTTAAGTAATGCATCTGGCAAACTGACACCCACGTACATTCTCTGATCTAAATGAGCCAACTTCTAGTTAAAGGAGAATTCCGGTCGATTTCAACATTTAGCTCTGTTGATTGGAAATTTGGCCTGCTGTCAGTAGAGAGAAAAACTAAGCCAGCAGAGCTAAAGAGTTCAAGTGGTATTGAGCATTACGCATAGGTAACTAAGCAACAGTGGGCTTTTGAACTTTTGACCTGCTGCAGCCAGCCACTCTGCTCTCCTGGTTCCACTCTGGTGTCAAGTTACAGTCTGTTTTCGACAATCAACTAATGTGGACTTCACCGGAAAACAGGAAATTGTTAGAAAAATGATTACCAAAAGACGACAAAGAGTCACTGAAGTCTCTGAGCCCAGTTTACTTGCACAAGGAGTCAATCACATACACTTCAATGAGTACAGAGATTGACTGAGAAGCAAACTCCACTTTATACATAGAAATGCCCCTCCCTGCTCCGTGCCTTGAACAGCTGTACTATCGCAAAAGCAAGATGAAAACAGCAATGAGTGGAAAGGGGGAGAAGCCTGGCCGTGAGTGTTTAAAGATAGCTGGGAAGGCCTGTGATTCTGGGTGAAAGCAAAACACATAAATGTAGCTGACACATAGTTTAACAGTTATATTTTTTCAACAGAAATTAACAGGTATGGATTAACACAACTTTTATGCCTTTCTGTCACATCTACTGCAGTCAGATTCACTGTGTTCCCTCTGAAGGAATCATTGCACATGGGTAGGCACTTGTAATGACATTTTGAACATGTTAAGAGGCTAAAAACATGTTTAAAACTTGCCCTGTTTAAGCCTGTTGGGTGCTAATGCTAGCAGGAGGATAACACGGTGTAGACAGCACCGGTTTTGGTTTTTCTCTCTACTGACAGTGCTCTAAATTTCTAAACAACAGAGCTACATGTTGGAATCGACCGGAATTCCCCTTTAAGACGTCTGAGGGAACACCGCAATAGCACAAAAACTAACCTGCCATATCTTGAATGTTTACAGTCAGAAACCACAAACATGGCACTCTGAAACTGTTAGTGGTTGGGTCCTTGTTGTTAAGATGAAAATGGCTAAGGGCTTTCTTCTATTTCCTTAACAACATTTTTTTTAACCCTCCTGTTGTACTCGAGTCAAATTTGACCCATTTACAAAAACTTTCTATATCAGAACTGTGACAAAAGAACATTAAAGAAATGTTGGAAAAATCTACAAACATTTTCTTTCAAAGCGCTAAAAAAAGTTACCAAAAAAAATCAAAAAAAGGGATTTAAAAAAAAAACACATCAAAAACATTGACAAAGGTGACAAAAAACGTGGAAAAAAACATCTGAAAAAGTGCCAAAATCTTCTCAAAAATTAACAATAACATAATTAGAAAAACTGAGAAAAACATTGGAATAAAATCAACAAAACCGTTAAGAAAAGTGTGGATAAAGAAGAAGAAAATGTTAAAATTTCTACCCAGAAAAACACAAAGTTGCATGGTTGACGGGAAGACAACACAAGGGTTACGATTTTTTTAGGCCTTTTGTTGACAGGACAGTTGAATGACATGCCACAAAGGTCTGCTGGTCAGAGTCGAACCCCCCCCCCTTGAGTAAACCACTTTGGGCACCCGCTCTACCAACTAAGCTATCCGGGCACCCAACCAAAATGTTTTCTGGGTATGTTATTGCTCATGGAAATGGTGAAGCCGTAGTACGTGGTTCTACTCACAAAAACTGCCTTTTCTGAAAGGATCTGTAAACATCATGAATTGTGGCCATCACATGGTCATGAGGATCTAATCAATCTGGCAGTACAGGGAGCCTCCCTGATTTCCCTTGAAAAGTGAAAGAAAAAAAGTGGGAGGGAGAGGAAACCATGCCTTAGTTAGTGGGCAGCTCATTGTGTCCCCATTATTCTCTTATGTGGCTACATTATCAAAGAGCGGGATAGGAGATAGAGTCTAGAGAGATGCAGAAGAAAGATAGAGGCAAAATAATAAAGAAGACCTGATAGAAAGTGGCCCAGATTTTGAGATTGAGAGCAGAGACGACAGATATAAAGAGGGTCAGTCGTGTGTGTGTATGTGTGTCTGTGTGTGTGTGTGTGTGTGTGTGTGTGTGTGTGTGTGTGTGTGTGTGTGTGTGTGTGTGTGACGTATCTAAGTTTATAGCTGAAAAGCTAAACAGAAAAGAAGGCAGAGACGGAAACATGATAACAAGGGGAGTGGCTGGCTGCTAGAATCTGTCTCACTTAACATTATCTCTCAGGCAAAGTGACCTCCCAAACAAACCCGTTTGGAAACCGACTTAATGCCACTTTCAAGTTTTTCTGTTTTTAAAGCTTTTCTGCTGAGAAACACAATACTTGGACAATAGAACTAGAATGAAAATGGCAATGGCATTCATTTTCACTTTGCAGGACTTTTATGATTGGGAGAAAATGAGAATAACTTTTTTTGCTGGACTCAGGGTAAGAGAGTTGAAATTCTCAACACAGCAGCAACTGGAGTGTCCAGACAAGAGATGCTTTTGTCAGACTTAGACATCAGGCCTCTGTGTGTCCCGCTCCAAGCCACTCCTTGCTACTCTGACAGCGTTGTCAAACAGTCCTTTGTTTGTAAAAGCATGAGCTTTTCCTCACAGCTAAGCTCTTATTGACAGTGGATGAACATCCAGACAGTAATCTGCAGGGACCTAAAGGCCCTGGCACACCAAGCCGACCGTCGGTCCTAGTTGGGCCAATGGTGACCAACCGTCGGCCTGTTTTTGGGGTTGTCAGCCGTTGGCTGAACAGACAATTCATCTGATTGGCTGTTCATCTGTTGACTGTGACATGCACACCTAAGGCTCCTTTCATTTTTCCTCTCATCTGATCAATCCAATACACATAGACCTGTCAAAACTGGTGAAAAATTACGCTTGAATGTTACTTCTAAAACACACAGGTTCAAACTATTGGAATAACTATTTTTGCACATTATGTCCATTAGATGGCAAACGTTCAACTACTTGTGTAACAATAATAAACTAATATCCTATACCGTGATATTTACTATAAAGGCTGTAATATACCTCTCTCTTTCACTGCACCACTAAACAATTACCCCCTCCTAGCAAGCAAGCTAGCATACCAGTCAGCCTCTAAATTAGTAAAAATGTAACATCTTAATGTTTAATTCACATGCTCTTGTCACATCGTAGGAAAGCACATTGTTATCGTCGGTTTGGCTTTTTAACGGTAACCAGTGTATGATTGATTGATTGATTTGGTCAGTTTGGAGGGTAGAGAAACAAGCTGTAAACACAACACTGACGTAAGACCTTATAAATTATAAATTATACAGTTGCCTATTACACATACAGAGCCATGTCAGCTCATTTGGAGACGTTCCCTTAATATTGGAATTACTGTAACATTTGTGTCCTGATGAATTTAAGTCCAATAATCTTCTCCATTTAAATCAGAAAAAAATATATATTTAAGCAGTTAAATGCTCCACTGTGTTCACCAGCCAGTCGCTCACTTTGACTTTGTGACATTACGTGCTGGGTTCATAGTTTATCAGAGTTTTTTTTGCTGAGAACAGCTGCCTGCTATGCTTGGAATTAAGGTATTTGAAAGCTGGGTTTCAGGCCAGAAAACCAAAACAATGATCTGAAAGATCATTGTACAATTTGATCCACTGTTGGGATAAACATATTGATTGCTGCAGCTTTAAGGTGAACTGACTGATCATCACAAATTAAAGCTATAAAACACTGTGACGTCTGGCCTGTCATAGTCAATGATTGTTTAAATATATCCAGTGTTTCGTCCCATGTTGATAACAATTTGTAGTGTCTTTTTTTCTCATGTGTGGGTCTCACCCCAGAGAGCCAGCCTATACCAAATTCCAGAAGGGGGATTTTAAAGACCCACCCAGTGGACTTTTAAAGTTGAAAATCACACAAAGCTTACCTTGAGGAGGCTGGCCTTGAGGCTATGTCTGTTCAGGCTACATAAGCAACAACAGCCACTTGAGCCCTGGTTACCTAAAAATACCTGCAGAACATAGAGCCTGTGTCTCTGCATCTGTGGATGTAACTGTATGAACGAAAACAGGTACCCGTATGCCACAGGTACATCACCCAATCAGGTGAGGGCTTAGGGCTAAGTCAGGGGTCAAACTAGGGCTGTGCAATTAATTAAATTTCGATTTTTTTGCTCCCAACGATCACCAAAATAGTATAATTGAGAAAAAACGATTATTTTGCCATGTTTTGTTTTGCAAGCACGCTCTTATTTTGTCTTGTGTTCTGAATGACACGTGCATGCGTATGAGAGGCCACCTAGGTAATATTTCATACACAACTTACACACACTATCATAATCTTGCATATATATTACACACTACACACACACTATTATAATCCTTGTACATGTATGAATAAGAGGGTATAGTCATGTATGTGAGATAGTATTGTAGTATGTGTGTGAGAGTACAGCATTGTATGTGAGAGAGTATTGCTGTGTATGTGAGTGTGAGTGTGTGTGTGTGTGTGTGTGTGTGTGTGTGTGAGAGAGAGAGAGAGTATAGCATTGTATGTGTGAGAGTATAGTAGTGTATGTGAGAGAGTATAATAGTGTGTGAGAGCGCATATACTTTGTGAGAGAGAAAGTATAGTTGTGTGTGTGAGAGTGAGTGTATAGTTGTGTGTGTGAGAGAGTATAGAAGTGTGTATGTGTCAGTATAGCATTGTATGTGAGAGAGTATAGTAGTGTATGTGAGAGAGTATCGTAGTGTGTATGAAAGAGTATAGCATTGTATGTTAGAGAGTATAGTAGTGTATGTGAGAGAGTATAATAGTATCAGTGAGAGAGTATGATAGTGTATGTGAGAGAGTATAATAATGTATGTGAGAGAGAAAAAACATATTAATGTTCCCTCAGTATGTAGTTATTTTGTTAAACCGTATGTAAAATGAGTCAACATGAGTCAAGTAACGTTATTCTAAGGTACCGTCTATGTGCAGGACGTGTGTGAGATGCACATTGTGTATCTGGAATTGTTCATTAGCTGTGTGACGTTATGTGAGATATCTGTAAAGCTGAACTGACTCAGTAGTAAAACAGATTTTGTTCTGATCCAAAGACTCTTTCTGTGAAATATCCATCCATCCATCCATCCATCAAGGGCACTTAAAAAGTATAACCTGGACACTATCCATTATATCCAAAGGTTAATGAGTAATCATGTTAAATAATCGTGATTTCAATATTGACCAAAAAAATCGTGATTATTATTTTGTCCATAATCGAGCAGCCCTAAGTCAAACTGTGGGTATGAAAGTAAGGGGTGGGGGATGTTTGGTTGAGGTGTTGTAAAATGTTTTGGCAAATGGTCATTGTGATGGGAAAAGACAGAGACACAGGGGAAAATGCAGCAACGCATAACTGTGTGGCAGAGATTTTCCCATATTGCATTAACAAGCGTGACTCTTCACCATCATGACTTTCTTTTTGTCTCTGTGTGTGAGAAAGGCCCGATAGACTTATGGTATCTGTTCCATCCTGTCTTTCATCAGCTCTATTGAGTTCGACCCTCTGCAATTTTCTCACAAATATCAGCCCCCTGCCCTGTAATTTCCATCCTTCCTCACTATGACTCAAACAGCTCACACAACAGCAAACCACAGACAGGCAGGCAGACAGACAGACAGACAGACAGTGTCAACCACACAGGCCCACTCACAGAGACAGAGCACACAGACAGTACTGCAGGCAGGCAGTCAGTCAGGCAGCAGCAGAAAAGCTGAGCCAGGGTACCTGGGTAGCTCACCTGGTAGAGCGGTTGCCCAGATATAGAGGTTCACCCCTTGATGCAGTGGCTGCCGGTTCGTCTCTGACCTGCAGCCCTTTGCTGCATGTCATTCCCCCTCTCTCTCCCCTTTCATGTCTTGAGCTGTTCTCTATAAACAAAGGCTTAAAAATGCCACAAAGCATAATCTTTAGAAAAGCTGAGCCAATCTGCAAAAAGCATCAAAGACAATGTAAGCACCCGTCTGCACAATATAATTTACAGATATGAAGATACTTTCAAGCTGCAGTTCTAAAGAAGCTTTTACATCCAACCGATATTTGTGTAACAGCCTGTGATACATGTATACAACTTTTTTACATGGTATTTCAGAAATCTTTTTTATTCAAAGAGGATTCAGTCTACATTCTTTTTTTATTTGATGCAAGTTTATTACAGCCTCCTTAGGTCTCTCCCATTTCCTGAAGAACTCTTATATTGAACTGTTACATTTGTCTAATTATTTCCTAGAAGTTTCCTGGGAAAACTTCTTGTGTTCTTCTTGTTCTTGATACTGCTTTAACTTTTATTTTATTTTTTTCGCTTGGAAGAAAAACACCATTAACCCAAGTACATATCGTATTTGCCCATGTAAAATGTTTTAAGTAAACTGTTTTAAATGAAAAGCCATAGCGTTCCAGTGGACAGAGATCATTCATTTTTTAAGAAACATTACCAAAAAATATCACCATACAACAACAGCCAGAAGGGTAACAACGCAATTTGGGTCTGAAATAATCAAACACCACCATTGTGTCAGTTTGAACCTTGTAAATGTACCCGGTATTTATTTTAAATACAAGTACTACAGTATTGCTGGTAGATTACGATAAGATCTTACATCCGTATCTGATTAACGTTACAGAGGGTAGCTGGCTAGCTTCGTTTCTAGCTCCAGACTAACTCTTTTACATCCACCTCCAGCTAGCTAGCCGTGCTCTGCTCTCTCTCTCGGCTCATCCTTCTGTTTCTTCCAGTCTCGGATTCTCCTGGACTCAATGTTGAAATATCTCGCAGCTTTTTCACCGAGGTTTTCCTTCGCATATTTTAAAACTCTTTATGTTTTGTTGTTTAAAAGTCCATCACTAGCATCAGAGCCATCATTCTCTGCTGTCCCTAAATGAGAGCCGTGTTACTACTTACTACTGCCATCTGCTGGCACCTGTACGAAACTACACACTACACTATACTGAGTAACACATACAGCCGCACGGACTAAAAGACCGTTAGGACAATACTTTACATGAGTACTGCAATCCAGAAAAAAACAAAATGTGGAAAAAAGCATGGATATATTGTTGAATCTGTTAAAATAAATTGGTAGAAATGTACATTATGATAAACTTGAATGCACATTCTATGAAAGGCATTTAGGAGATTATCCACACTAATTTTTCCCTGGTCTTAATTTGAGGCCGGCCTTTATTTGTCTGTGTTAACCACGCCCCCGGCCACTATCAGAGGCCCAGCTTTTAATTGACTACCGGTCTTTATTTGAGGAATTACAGTATTAATTCAATCAATGTTTATTAATTATCTGAACTCTCAATATAGGTCAAATTGTATGCTTGACTGTGGACAGGTTTCTCATTTTTGTTGTACAAGCCGCTCTAGGTAATAATTGGGATTAATTATTTGGAAGTTAACCCATCAAACTCTGTCTCTACTTTTCTATCATTAGTACCCAATTGCAAAATTCTTCTTAGAAAACCTCAATACCTAAAAACTCAATATTATTTCAATCAGGGGAGACTTGTTTGCAGATATGCAAATGTTTATTGTACATAAGCATAAAAAACAGTACAGTCTTTGGAGCTTTAGACTCCATCGTTAAATAATAATTTGTAAAAGGGGTAAGGAAGCCAAAACAATCCCCCCGATGGAGTCTAGACACGAGGTGACGGCAAAAGAGCCGAAGACCAGACCGAAGGAGTCGATGTTGCGTCCCGCAGGAAGAAGACGATGACTGGAGGTGGAAGGGGAGGTGGAGGGTTGCACGCTTTGCCTGAAATGACAGCTGACAGCAGCAGGGAGAGAAACAGATTTAAAACAGGGTTGTGACGCTGTTATTGGCCCTTGGAATTTGTGGCCTATTCTGTTTGGTTTAACAAGAAGGCAAACGCCTGCAACAGCTGATTTGATTTAGGAAGAGAGCAGTGATTAAGTGTTAGGTCTTCCTGAAAGAATTTACGCTGAGTTACATTAAGAGTTGTTTTTTATCTAACTGACTTTAACTTTTGACATTTTGAAACTAATGGCTTGATAATTCTGTAATTTTCTATGCTTTCACAAACGTATGTAGCATTAGCCCACACCCGCACTAGTATTTACTTAATATGTTGCGTACATTTTCTAATCTTTGAGCTACAAGCAGAGCTCTGCTGAGTGTTTCTGACTGATGTTATATCAGCCATCAGATATCAGCTATTTGGTGGTGAGGATAAATTTGACACGCACATTCTCTTGGTCGTGATAATGGCTGTTAAGGGGGTAGTCACTCAGAAGAACTGCACAATTACTACATACAGTGAGGTAAATAAGTATTTGAACACCCTGCTATTTTGCAAGTTCTCCCACTTAGAAATCATGGAGGGGTCTGAAATTGTCATCATAGGTGCATGTCCACTGTGAGAGACATAATCTAAAAAAAAAAAATCCTGAAATCACAATGTATGATTTTTTAACTATTTATTTGTATGATACAGCTGCAAATAAGTTTTTGAACACCTGTCTATCAGCTACAATTCTGACCCTCAAAGACCTGTTAGTCTGCCTTCAAAATGTCCACCTCCACTCCATTTATTATCCTAAATTAGATGCACCTGTTTGAGGTTGTTAGCTGCATAAAGACACCTGTCCACCCCATACAATCAGTAAGAATCCAACTACTAACATGGCCAAGACCAAAGAGCTGTCCAAAAACACTAGAGACAAAATTGTACGCCTCCACAAGGCTGGAAAGAGCTTCGGGGAAATTGCCAAGCAGCTTGGTGAAAAAAGGTCCACTGTTGGAGCAATCATTACAAAATGAAAGAAGCTAAACCAATCTCCCTCGGACTGGGGCTCCATGCAAGATCTCACCTCGTGGGGTCTCAATGATCCTAAGAAAGGTGAGAAATCAGCCCAGAACTACACGGGAGGAGCTGGTCAATGACCTGAAACGAGCTGGGACCACCGTTTCCAAGGTTACTGTTGGTAATACACTAAGACGTTATGGTTTGAAATCCTGCATGACACAGAAGGTTCCCCTGCTTAAACCAGCACATGGCAAGGCCCATCTTAAGTTTGCCAATGACCATTTGGATGATCCAGAGGAGTCATGGGAGAAAGTCATGTGGTCAGATGAGACCAAAATAGAACTTTTTGGTCATAATTCCACTAACCGTGTTTGAAGGAAGAAGAATGATGAGTACCATCCCAAGAACACTATCCACTGTGAAGCATGGGGGTGGTAGCATCATGTTTTGGGGGTGTTTTTCTGCACATGGGACAGGGCGACTGCACTGTATTAAGGAGAGGATGACCAGGGCCATGTATTGCGAGATTTTGGGGAACAACCTCCTTCCCTCAGTTAGGGCATTGAAGATGGGTCGAGGCTGGGTCTTCCAACATGACAATGACCCAAAGCACACAGCCAGGAGAACCAAGGAGTGGCTCTGTAAGAAGCATATCAAGGTTCTGGCGTGGCCTAGCCAGTCTCCAGACCTAAACCCAATAGAGAATCTTTGGAGGGAGCTCAAACTCCGTGTTTCTCAGCGACAGCCCAGAAACCTGACTGATCTAGAGAAGATCTGTGTGGAGGAGTGGGCCAAAATCCCTTCTGCAGTGTGTCAAACCTGGTGAAAAACTACAGGAAACGTTTGACTTCTGTAATTGCAAACAAAGGCTACTGTATATATTAATATTGATTTTCTCAGGTGTTCAAATACTTATTTGTAGCTGTATCATACAAATATATAGTTAAAAAATCATACATTGTGATTTCTGGATTTTTTTTTTTAGATTATGTCTCTCACGGTGGACATGCACCTACGATGACAATTTCAGACCCCTCCATGATTTCAAAGTGGGAGAACTTGCAAAATAACAGGGTTTTCAAATACTTATTTTCCTCACTGTATATTGAGGGTTGTAAATTCCCTTTCACTTCCTGAAATCAGCCTTTGATTATAAAGGTGCGTATCGCCTACGGGATTCCTAGCAGTAGTGACTCTTTTTATTTGGTTTTCTGGCCTTCAATTAAATAGTTGTAGTTTGGATTATATGTTGTGATTTGTACATTTTTAAATGGGTCAGTTTTGTATATAATCAATTACAAGAAATGCTTTCAGGGTTGGAGCATGACTTATAGTTTGACATGAATATATTCCTAAAAAATATACAGTATGTTTTTCATGGCTATTTAACTCAAATTGTAATTTTCTCTGCATGCAAAGGACATACAAAGGGAGTATAACTTAAACCTGTTATTGTTCTCTGTCAATTTTTGTTGTAGAAAACAGGTGAAATCACAAGCTTACCAGTTAGTGACCCCAGTATTAGCCTAGATAAGGTTAAGAAACTTGCAAATGTCAGGGTCTGGATTTGGCCTCATTTGCGTGTTTGGAAACGTGCAACCTAGACCAGAATAGGTTGCAACCTGTGATCAGTATGGCGGGGCACACACAGGGTCATTGAGTGAGACCTCATTTTGAGTAAGGCTGAGCGCATCCTCAAACACCCTACTCACCCTCTGCACAGCAGGTTTCAGCTCAGCTGTCGGGGCAATGGAAAGATTCTGCAAAAGAAATAAGAACAGCTAGATTTAAAAAGTCTTTTGTTCCTTCAGCAACTAGACAATGAGATGATAGGATCTGATGGTATTTTGGTCAGGGCCATGAGGAATAGTACTATGCAATATTTGTATGGTGTAATATACTGTGTAAATATACAGTATAGTATATATATATCCTCAAATTGTAGTATTTTTTGTGAGTGTGTCTGTGTATTAGATGTGTCATGATTTCAGTTTTAAATCAAAAATCAAGCAAAATGAGCTTTTAATTTCGACTATGGAAGTGTGTGTGTGTATTTGTGTGTGCGTGTAGGTAGGTGTGTTTATATTGGTTTTTATGATGATTGTTTTGTGTATCTGCTCCTTGACCACACACATTTTCTTATTTGGGATAATAAAGTTGACCTTAAAACGTTTTTTATACAGACTACTTCAGAGAATCTTTTAATTTACATGTGTTGCTCCTGTATTTTTGAACGGGGAAGAAAATCCTGTACTGAGATATACATTATGTATGGCCCTTCACACATTTCACAACAGTAAAAGAATAAACCAATAAACTATCTTACTACAATAAACCTTATAGGGATGTGACAGTGCAGCGTCCATTATAAACAGCTCCAGACACCCTGACTCCCTGAGTCAGGCTTTGCACTATTGGCTAAGAAGATGTCTAATCTTGTTGAAACAGGAAAAATTGGGGCACTTGTGTAGCTCACCTGGTAGAGCTTGCGCCCCATGTACAAAGGCCCGGTCCTTTCCGCAGCTGCTGCAGGTTCAATAGCCCTTTGTTGCATGTCATCCCCCCAACTCTCTCCCCTTTGACACTTTCAGCTGTCCTGTGTAATAAAGGGTTAAATGCCGCAGCAAAAAAAAAAAACGCTAAGAAACAGCAAACATTATAGCTCTGTCCATAGGTAACAGAATCTATTTGTTGGTACGTTATGTTTTTGAATATGTTCGAAACCTGTTGCGTAAATTGAACAGAGCTTAGCTAGCCGTTTCCCACTGCTTCAATTATTTATGCTAAACTAAGCTAATAATCTCTTCAACTTTTAAGACGAAAGTGAAAAAACGTATTTCCCTAAATGATGCAAAAATGTTTCCTATACATCAGGAAGTAAAGCTTTATTATGGCATGCTTCAAATTCAACACAGATCAAAATTACAGATCGTTTGGACAGAGCAGAGCAGAGGCTGAAAGCGAGCCAGACAGCTGCTGGTAATCATGACCAGCTTTTCTACAGCAGACAGGGCCTTCTCACGACACCTACAAAACACACACACGCACGCGCACGCACACACGCACACACGCACGCACACACGCACACACGCACACACACACACACACACACACACACATCAACATTCTGTTGTATACACAACAACGGTGAGGGTGTGAGAGTATGAGTTTGTATTTCTATTTAAAGCTGGGTTTGTATTGTATGAAAAGGGAAGGTATGTGCTTCTAATTGACTACACTCTGACTGACTTACTGAGTGACTGACTGACTGACTTACTGACTGACTGACTGGTTAGTCCAGGGTCAACCCTTCAAAGATATGAATGTTTTTGAAAAGCTCAATAATTCTTTGAAAAGTTGCTATTAGCAAATTAAACTGGAGAGACTTTTTGACAAGCTCTGCTTTAAAGTGAAAGACAGATTTTGTGTAGATGGAAGGCCAAAGTTGAGCATAAAAGATGCATTTTTCATTGTATCCATATTACTACTACATATGTACTAATGTGAATACAAATCCAGCCTGTACTATGCAATTCAATTCAATTTTATTTATAGTATCAATTCATAACAAGCGTTATCTCGAGACACTTTACAGATAGACCACACTCCAGAATTTACAAGGATCCAACAGTTCTAGTAGTTTCCTACAGAGCAAGCAACAGTGCGACAGTGGCGAGGAAAAACTTCTTTTTAGGCAGAAACCTCGGACAGACCCAGGCTCTTGGTAGGTGGTGTCTGACGACCGGTGGGGATTAGAATGAAGAGTGGCAATAACAGTCACAAAAAATAGTAGTTTGTAGTAGTTATTTGTAGTAGTTCATGGCATAGCAGGGCCTGTTACAAGGCACAGCAGGACGTAGCAGGGCACAGCAGAGCGTAGCAGGATGTAACATGGCATCGCAGGATGTGTAGTGGGACGCAGGCGACAGCTGCAGATACTCGTTTCAGCCGAGTATCCGGCTCATCCCTAGCTGCTACCATGATTTTGGAGCCTCCCTGATCCGAGGAAACATGCTGGGCGAAAAAGAACATAAGGACACCGGGGAATGACTCCCCAGAGCTAGGTTAGTAACAAGCATTTCTGGGACATGGATGCACACAAATGGAAAGATAGAAAGATAGAGGTGTGGTCTAAGTCTATTTGGCTATACAAGCCAAGCAGTGAATGTTTGCACTCCTACTAAATTGCTTGTTATCCTGCATGTCTGCCCTTTTTTACTGTCAGGGCGATTGAACATTCATCTAATTTTACTTCAAGTGGCTGTCACATAGCAGGTGAAAGTAAAGGAGCATTCAGAGACCGATATTCCCCCAGGAGTCGGTGGAAACCAAAAACAGAGCTAAAAGTGTGTCCAAACTGTGTTAACTGTCCACTAGCACAATTGTGGTTTAGTGCACATTATTTTTGAAAACAAATAAAAACGACATTAATTTACACATCACACAGCAGTTAGTAACCGTAAGCAGCAGTTAGTAACCGTTGAAAGTAGGGGCAAGGTTGCGCGACTTTGGCTACATTGAACGCATAACGGACGTGGACTGCGGAATGTATGTTTTTTTTAAAGATATTTTTGGGCATTTTCAGCCTTTTATTTTGACAGGACAGCTGAAGATATGAAAGGGGCTGCTCTACCAACTGAGCTATCTGGCCGCCCAAGGAATGTATGTTTTAACTGGTTACACCTGCTGCGCACGCACGGCGTAGGATTGTGTGAGTCACAGGCAAGACGGAGAGCGTTACCTACTGTCAGCTGTTATCAGAGGACGCAGGTGAGGGAAACAAGAAATAGAAACAGAAACCCTCAAAATGAAACTGTGATTACGCTCAGCAATCATTAAGTCGTTTCCTGTATCACCTCCCTGTCATTGCCACTGGTGGCCACAGTGGCCACTGTTGAGCTCACTTACTTTGATAACAAAATGTCTGGTTGTCATTCAGATCATTGCCTTATGTTTAAAAAAGAAACCTTAGTTTGATATAATTTTTTTAACTTACCCCTATCTCATTTTAAACATTTTTCTCACTTTTAGGCCCGTGAATCCAACCACATTGGGGACCAGCTGGGGGCAGAGCGGAGCAGCAGGATGGCCCGGACACTGAACCACGTGGGCCTGGGACTCGGCATTGGTGTCCTCATCCTCTCCATTGTCTACGTAATGGTGTTGGCATATTAACCCTTTAAGTCACCTGGTGGCTAAAAGGATATTTGAAAAGTTACTGATATATTAATCAACAATAAAAGGCCATGTAATCCATTACTCTTCAGCATTGTAAAGAGTAACCTTCAACTTTCTATATTTCTATAATTTCTTATAATTTTCTTCTATGTTACCACATCAAAAGTCAATGTTTTCTGTTTATGACATTTGAAATATTTTTCAACTTTGGCCAGTTTTGCTCCATATATATATATATATATATATATATATATATATATATATATATATATATATATATACATATATATATATACAATACAGGTGTTATCCAAAGAGTTTCACATTGTTGTGTTCTGATAGCAAATGATTATCAATACACAGTATGTAGTGCCACATTTGATATTGAGTTGAGTTTTGTGTAGTTTTGCAATTGAAAAAGATGTCTGATTGTACAATGAATGAAATATTTCTGCCTTTTCAACAGAATTGTTGGCTGTAAATGTGCACTAACACCCTCTAACTTTTTTAATGCTAACAAAGAATAGCATTTTTAAAAAAAACAAGGATACCTAAATGAACACAGAAGGAGAAATTGGCCGAGCATGCCGAGCAAATAAAAGATGTATCTGATCTAAGAGTGCACACTACAAGGTCATTTACAGATATTTTAGAATTGCACCAAAGTCCTCCTCTTACTTCCAGCTGAACGTTAATGCACAGCTTCACACAAAATCAGCAAAAAATGTTAAAGCATAGTGTGTTGTGTATGGCCTGGGTTTTCCATGTTATGTACCGTAATGTCTGAATGTCATTTTCTTAAAGCTGGAAAAGGAAGATTTTTCTGTATATCAAATTTTCTTTATAAATAAAATTAAAGTATATTGAGAGGAAAAAAACACTTCTGCTGTCTGGTAGATGATTTAAATCTGACAAGTGCCAGAGCCCATGTCTTCTGTAGGTCCCTGGAAAGCTGAAAGTGGAACTATGGAACTGTGAGGGCCCTATTTTAACGATCTAAGAGCACGGCGTGAAGCGCAGGTGCGTTTAGAGCATGTCCAAATTCACTTTTGCTAGATTGAAAAGAAAAAAAAAGGGTTAAAGCGCCGGGCCCATGGTTCGAAAGGGTTGCACTTAGTGTCCTCATTAAGTCATAGGTGTGTTCTGGGCTTAACATGCAATAAACCAATCAGAGTGTCATCTCCCATTCACAACTCAGGCACGTTTGTACCTTGGCGCATTGCTATTATGATGGTGGATTTGCACCTTCATATTTTTATTTGTAATTTTTTCCATGTGTGTGTGCTGCTGCGCTTCCTTGTGTGTGTGTAACAAGCATAGTGTGCGCGCGCTGTGCAGAAGCCTAGGCACATTTTACTAATGCGTTATTAAAATAACAATGACATGCTGCGCTATGTCTTTAGACCAGGTTTTTGTTGCTCAATGGCGCGATCACTTCCCACAGCCTCAAGATAGCAATACGCCAAGAATTCACCTGAACACCTCTGTAAGACCAGCACGCCCAAGGGCGCGAAGATGGGCGCAGGGGCCTTTGCTATTTAAACGGTGTGGGCGCTGGACTTAAAATAGCAAAGATTCTTGTGCCGGGTGCTAGATAGGGCCTGTGATGAAGGATGACCTCCATACACACTTAATCACTCCAGTGGAGCCTGTACCTTCGGGACGCCATGGGGGACCAGCAGTAGTGAAGAAGTTGGGCTGGACTCTACAGGGGCCGACCAGGTACAGCAAGCAGTAGGCAACATTAAAAAGGTGCCTGCAGGTCTCCACCCTTCTTCTACAGAGAGAGATTTTGGCAGCTGGGTGTTCTGCCCTACAGGAGTGCAAAGCTTGTCACACTCCAGGCAGGCTCAAGAAGCTGTCCGCCTACTGGAGGCGAAGACCACATGAGTAGAGATTGATGGGATTCAGCGCTACGCTACTCCGCTCCTCAGGGCGAAGAACATGCTTCAGGCACCTAAGGAGGGCAAGTCCTGGTTCAACCCACATCACATGCTGAGCCATAACAGAAAGAACAGGATTGTGTTCAACAGTTCCTTCGTGTACAAGGAAAAAAACCTCAACGAGCTGCTGTTGCCTGGGCCCACTTTAAGTTCCAGTCTACTTGGTGTACTGCTGCGCTTCAGAGAGCATGCCATTGCTGTCAGCAGCGATATCAAAGGCATGATTCACCAGGGGAGGCTGTTCCCAGAGGACAAGCCCTTGCTACGCTTCCTTTGGCGAGACCTGAAGACAGATGAACCACCCAGCAGCTACACATGGCAAGTCCTTCCATTTGGCACCAGATGTAGCCCTTGCTACTACCTTTGCGCTGCAGAAACGTGTTTGACCATAGTCAGCCAAACTGACATCACTGTTGGCTACTGGTGGATTTGAGCTACACCAGTGGGCCAGTAACACCCCTGAGGTCATCAGCCACCTGCCCTAAGAAGCCAGATCTAAGAACACTGAGTTGTGGCTCAATGAGTCAGGCACTGATCCACAGGAGATCGCCCTGGGACTCCGCTGGCTCTGCAATTCAGACACCTTAAGGTGTGAATACCATTTGCTGGAGCAACCCACATCCACCATGCGAAACATATACAGAGTCCTGGCACACCTGTACGACCCCCTGGGATTTATAGTCCCCTTCACCATGCGGGCCAAGGTCTTAGTGCAGCACTTGTAGGACAAACAGAGAGACTGGTATGACCCGTCACTGCCTGAGGATGTACTGCAGTCATGGCTGATGTGGGAGGAAGAATTGCAGCATCTCTCTCAGATTATACTGCCTCGCTGCTATGTGAGCCTTGAGATGGACACTTCAAACCTCCAGAGAGACCTACAGAGACCTATCAGAGAAGGCTCAGTGGCCTATCTGCGGACAGAGATCTCACATGGCTGTGTGGAAGTGTCTTTCCTAACTGCCAGATCCAGAGTGTCTCTGAAGAAGCAGCAATAAATGCTAAGACTAGAAAACACTGCTGGAACTGGCTGGTAAGACCAGATGGAGTCAGGGCCCTGCCTTCCAACAACAGTCACCTGAAGTCTGGCCCACAAAGCCAGCCACAGAGGAGACAGAGAATTCTTCCCACAGTCCAGACTACAGCTGCTGAAGCTCCCATTTTTTTCCATGGGCATAGACTGCTTCGGGCCTTTCACAGTGAAGGTTGGCCGTCGCCACGAGAAGACATGGGGCATACTGTTTAAATGCATGACGACGCGCGCTGTGCATGTGAATGTTCTGTCTAGTCTGGACTGGGATTCCTTTCTTATGGCCCTCCCCTGCTTCATTGCACGAAGGGGTAAGCCAGCAGAGCTCCGGTCTGACCAGGGTACTAGTTTTAATGGAGGTGAAAGAGAGCTCCAGGAGGCCTTCAGGTCATTACACCCCACACTCCAGGCTCGTCTGGTTAAACGTCAGATTAGGTTTCAGTTCAACCCCCCAAGCACCTCACACTTTTGGAGGAGTCTGGGGAAGGGAAGTGAGATCTGTTAAAGCTGCACTGTATGCCACCATCCATTCACAGACTGTCCCAGAAGAGGTCCAGCAGACAGTACTTATAAGTGGAGGGGATTTTAAACTCCAAACCACTGGGTTACGTATCTACAGACGTGGCAGATGCAGACCCAGTGACCCCCCAACTTGCTCCTCATGGGGCGGCTCGACCCCTCCTTGCCACACGCTGTGTATGCGGAGTCTGAGCTCCTGAGTCACCGCCGCTGGAGACACACTCCAGTACTGGCAGACCAGTTTTGGTTCCACTTCATCCGACACTACCTCCCAACTCTTCAGACTCGCTCAAAGTGGCATAAGGACCCTGAACAGCTGCAAACTGGAACCATAGTCATGGTGGTAGACCCACAGCTGCCAAGAGCACAGTGGCCTTTAGGTCGTGTCACTGCGGTTATTCCAGGACAAGGCCTGTTGCTCGCCTTGTCACTCTGCCTGCCATACCAGACGCTGATGCGGACAATCCTTCTTAGTGTGGCAAATTTAGCGTAACAAATTTGGGTTGTGACAAAGGACGACCTCTGCAGGCAGGTAAAACTGGCTGTTGGAAAATTAGCCAATCAGGAGAGGCTCTCCGCTTTGCTGACGCTGAAGAAGACAGCTTAAGTTTCAGTTTCGGGGAAAGTTTGGAAGAGAGCTGATGTCAAAAGACTGCACAGATATATATAGATAGATAAAATAATAGTGTTGCAGTAATTATTTTTTATTTATAAGTTCCTAGATTGTGTGCGTGCAACTATAAGTAAGTAATACTGACGTTTGTTATTTGTTTTTATCTTATAATAATGTTGTGGCACGTTGCTGTTCTTGTATAATGGCAAAGCCTCTTACAGCCCATGTGTTTGTCTTTGAAGGGATATAGTGTACTAATGCATTTCTAAGTTTTGTATTTGCTTAGTAATAAGCCTTATGACATTATACTTTAACTTCTTGATTGTGTTTGTTTATTATACCTGCTAGGCATGTACTCATTATTTGAACTTTATAAAGTCTTCATTTTACTGATTTATGCCTGTATCTTTGTTTCAGAACACCACACACACACACACACACACACACACATACACACCCACACACAGATAAACCTTTATTCCAATAAAATGCCTAAACATCTTGTCTGCATTCTAACCGATGCCCCTCCTGGTGACCGCAACCTTTTAAAGACCAGCCAAGTATACAGTCCTCCCCAATCACCAAAACATTTGGTCCTTAATCTGCATCTGTCAAATGTGTGATTTCTACCAAAGGCTGGTCTCACGCAGTGCACCAGACAAAAAAATGTGTACTTATTGTGCTTCTGTACACAGTTTACATATTGTATTGGTAAAAACCAAACAAAAGCATAGTCTTTCAAAGGTATGTTTACCTCTGTAACCAGTATTTCTCGTTTCAGGTAGAGGTAAAGTATATAAACGTGATATAATAATAGATCATTCTAGGCCATATGTTCCCTACTGGTTTTCCTTCATACTTTTAGGTTTCCGTCATACTTTTGCAAGTATGACTGCTAGAACAGGTATTAAATTGCATTCTGTGCTATAAAATATCTTAAATGTTAGTTAGTAAAGTCTGCAGAAACCCTGTTGTGGAAGGAGATTTCTTCTTTTATTTCTTCTTCCAGTCCAAGGCTGTCTGCAGACACTTAAAAGTGCAGACATTTTAACTGCTGCGGGGGATTTGGTGTTTTCCCACACAGTGCCAGATATGTCTGACGAAGAACTGGCAGTAGCAATGTGACTTACGGTTAGAGAACGGATCTGACGAAATATCGGCACAGTCAAACATTTGGGAGTGATTATGAGTTCCTCAGAGTGAAGGCTGTTACCGTAAATGTCTTGCCTCCATCTCTGGCTCTGCCGGCCCCCACACTCACGTCCTCCTTTTACAGTAACTTCATTGTTTATCCTTGGAACAACTGGATGTCCTCCAAGAATTTGGAAGAAAAATACTGCCATTTTTTACCTTCTTTTCCTATGTCCCACTGTCCTAATCAACTACGACTTTCCTATTTATTCTCTACGTGCTTTTCTGCAGACATGGTCACCACGCTAAGCTCTAAACTGTAACACACTGGCTCTCAATTAACTGGCTGTCTTTGTATTTACAGTTTTGGCAATCACCCTAACCATCATAAGACCTTTTTTATCATTATTTATGACCAGGAATGAGCATTCGGCCCGTTAACTGCTCAATCATGTTTCATTTTCTCCTTAAAATGTTTGCTCTAGATTGAGTTGAAATAAAGTAATGCAACTGGATTGTACACGCACAGACACATTTATATTAATTATAGGGAAACATTCTTAACCACTGAACTCAAAATAGTTCATCTAGAATCTGTTGTGGTTTCTGTTGGTTTTGAGGTTCTGTTTTATTGAGCATTTGTTCTGTTTTCTGTTATACTGTGTGTCCTCCCTTGTCTAATTACACTTCCGGTCTAGCGTTTGTCCCATGAGTGTCTGTGTGCTCTGTTTCCTGTTTCCTTGTCGTCCCCGCCCTCATGAGTTTCACCTGTTGTGCATCACCTGTTCCTTGTTTGCTCGTTACCTCTTGTATTAATAAACCTCTGAGTTCCCTTTGTATCATCTTTTTGTTTGTTCCCGTCTGTGTGTTCAGCATTTGCTTCCTTGAGACTCCTTGTATTATTTTTGTCTAATGCTTTTTGGATCCCTTGTTGGTTGGAGATCTGTTTGTTTGTTTTTTGACGTCAATAAATCCTTGACACAAACTCTCTCCTGTGTGCCTGAACTGTGACAGAATGACTTAAAATAATTAAGGAAGCATGATAAGGCATGCATTCATGAGTGATCATGTGGCTATCCTTTTGATTTCATCTAGTCTATGGTGGATTCATTTTGATTAGCGTTTTCTATTTCAGTTGTTTGCACAGCTGCCTATGTATTATTTTGCACTGTTAGAATTAACTAACTACGTGTTCGTTGAATCTCTGAGGAAGGAGGCTGGGGTCCAATGGAAGGTTAACACAAAGATTTATTAAACAAAAATGATAAGTCAAAGCACAGGAATTACGCTGCAGCTGGCTGAAATAGTTGTTACACCCGAAAGTTTCACATCTATTTCGCCCGAAATCTCGTCTCTATCCCACCTATATTCCTTCTACTCCAGGGGCGGTTCTCTTCCACCTTGTGAGTAAAGTCCCTCCTTATTGGCTCTTTGTTGCCAAGGTCACAAGTAGGACGAGTCTGGTTGGTTTCTTCGCTGTCCAATTAGGAAGGACATGCTCTAACTCCGTCCCTTTGGGGTCGTTTTCACACACAGATCAAAAGGTAATTATCATGTTAGTGAGAAGTTCTAACATAATACAGTGAATCAGCATTCCAGTGTCTTAGCCTAGTCTTGAGACACCAGGTGGTTGGAGACAGATGATTACTTCCCTTTTGTGGAGCAAACAGTATCTTTCTATATGTTAATATTCTTTTGCTCCAAACCATATGGACAGAGACAGAGAGGAAGGAGAGAGGGGGGGGTAGGTGAGGACACAAAAGGGTCATCTTGATCTACCTTTCTTAGGACAAACAATGGTAATTACACAGCATGATCTTTTCAACCCAACTGCAGCATTCATCTTTAATACATTCAAACATGTATAATTACATAGTGATGAAACATTTAAACTTTATTTTATTCTACAGCACTCAATATGTGTCTATTTTAAAGCCCATGTAGGGACTAGCATTACAAATTAGCTTAGGCTCTAAATGGACATGCTTTTTCTTTCTCCAGCGTCAGTGAAAGTTCAGTTGGCTGGGATTAATAATTCTCTGCAGGCCTGGATCAGCTGTCCTGGGACCCAGACTGAGCATGCAGGAGGCCCTGCTTGTAATACTGTGAAATGCTTTAAGAAGAGGCGGCAGGTGCTGTGGTTTGACATATTTATAGCTGTTATTTCCTGCAATGCATCTGCCTTCGAAATATGGAATCAATTTGTCAAATAGTTAGTGTAGTTTTCTTATATCTACAGCGCTCTTCAGGCTTGTGGTTGTTTCACGAGAGCCGTACTGTGGTTCTAACACTGCACCTTCACACAATGCCTCCCAGAAATGTCATATACAATGTATTTATATAGTTCATGAAGAATGTAAGCATTTTAAATTGAAAATTACTGTTGCAAAATTCATACTTTTAAAGCTCCTATACTAAGGTGACCAGATTTCTCAGACAAAATCCGGGGACATTTTCAGCTCAGAAGCGTAAATACCTCCAAAACACGTCATGTTTTTAATTTTTGTAAAACTTAAAACGGGGACACTAGACGTAGAGCTGAGTATCGGATACAATATAAACTATTGAGAAAGATTTTCCTTTGACATTGATGCAGTATGAAACGAGATCTCTGCAGTCGGCAGCAGAGAAACAAGCTACAATGGAAGTTGATGGGATAATTGTCCAGCTTGTATTTACGTTCATAAAGTGCTTGTTTTGCTGCTGACAGACTCAGATTAATATTCTAAGTGTCTGATAACATTATGGAAAGGATTTCTGTTAAAGATTAAGATCCTGTTTTAAAACAAAAGTCCTTGAAATTGCGTTTGCTAAACCCACCACACTCCATGTAAATAATCAGTGATTTTAGCATGGTAAAATACGGCTTTCTAAAACATCTCTGAGCTCTGAGCAGCACTGCTCGATCGGCTCCGTTTGGTCAGAGTTTTCTTTCTTTCATTCCAATTTTGGGTCTGTCAGTCACAGTGAAAACCGGGGACATTTCCGGGGACAGATCCAGCCGGGGACAGGTCACCAAAATCGGGGACTTTCCCCGGAAACCGGGGACATCTGGTCACCCTATCCTATACTGTAAAAAGTGAGATTTCCATGTATTTTCATAAAGCAGGTCAACGTTGTGAGCCCATATTCAGAAACTGCCTTCAAACGAGCCATCAGGACTTGTGATGTCACAACTATACTATATGTAGGTAGAACGTGCTGCTACAGTGCCGTTAGTCATTAGGCTCGTTCGAGATGAACTGCGCCTCGCCTGTAAAGTAGATGAGAGCAAGCGGCAGCAGCCGGGGGCGGGGACAAAAAGCTGCACTAAAGTCGGACAGTAGGTGTAAAAAATTCAAATGTCCACACGGGTCTTGAACTTCAATGAACCATTGTATTGGTCTAATATAGTCTCGCGTTACTCGAGCCGTGTGCATACTTACGTAGGGACGTAACAGAATGCCCTTAAAGGTACAGTATATAGCCCCATTCACTTGGGCACATTACATGACATCTTCCCTTTTTTAGTTTTGTTTCTTTCAGAGAATAAACTACTATACAACAGTAATAAATACTGTTGAGTTTAAAAATGACTGAAGGAGCCAGGTTAGAAAATTATGCATACATCTGTCCCCATTATCCCCCCCCTACCTTCTGACTGTAAAGAGTTGATCTGGTCAAGTCTGGCATTTAATATATGGAAAAGAGTTTCCTGCTACAACACCAGGAGGAGGGGGCCTGCTGTCTCCTGGGGTCTTAGTCTGGGCTAAGACAATACAATGTTGATTATGTTAGAATTTCATATTTACACGACAGACCCATTTGTTCTTTAACCAAAACGACCCCCAAAGGGGCAGAGTTTAGCGGCAGGTTTATTCTCATTGGACAGCAAAGATGCACTCTACGTGCTGTCATGATGACAACGGACCAATGAGAAAGGATTTGAATGCACCAGGGGAAAATGAACCGCCCCAAGGTGCAGGGGATAAAACTGTGTGATTTACGAATATTCAGGACTGGTTTCACGTGACTCCATCATGGGGAAAGCACAAATCCAGTCCGCTGTCAGCTGCAGTGTTATTATGTTTGTTTGTATCTGTCTTTGTCTTATCATCCTCATCATGCTGTTGCATTAAACCTTTTCTTAATTCCCAATTAGACCCTCAGCCTCCTTCCTCAGAGATCCGATCAAACGCGATGTTAGATATGAAATACTAACAATACAAAATATATCCTGATAGCTCCAATAACAAAACATTTGAAAAGGTACTGTACTTGATTAAACATTAAGGCACAGTTATCCATAGGCTTAACTCAAACATTACTACTACTGTGCATTACACTAACAAGCATTAGAACATAAGCTCTCTTCACAGAGTCAATAACTTTTTAGTCTATAGGATCGCTAAACATTTGCCTTAATTACTCTTTCCCCTCCCCACAGCCCCTGGCCAAAAGGTTTACAAAACAACCTTACAGTTACAGCAAACATGTGATTACTTTATCACAGATCCAACTTCACCACAGGTTTACTCAGCTTACCAGACCGGGTATGGAACAGTCCAGTCAGTGCGTCTGGTGGTTCGACACTGGGGGTTGGTGATGCAGTGTCTGTGAAGACTGCGGAGCCAGGCTGCTGTGTGGCAGCTCCTTGCTGAAGTCTATCTGGAGCTAGAGGGTGAGTGGCTTCCGCCGCTGGAGGAACATGCTGTAAGTGACGCCGGTTGCGTCTCAAAGTTGCTCCTTGAGGCGTTTCAATGACAAAGGAGCGTGGAGTAACGCCACCTCCAGAGACAACGGTAGGTGTTCTCCAGGCTTTCTGATGGTCCAGCTTCATAAGGACAGGATCACCTAGCTTCAAAGAAGACAAGGGCCTACCTCCGTGGCGCTTATTGAAGTAGAACGCTTGTTTCCCCTTTTCCAAAGCATCCTTAGTTTTGACCGTGTCCAGATCAGGCCATCTGGGCTGTAGATTTGCCTGCAGTGTTGGAAGGGTTGTCTTTATCTTTCAGCCCATGAGTAGCTCTGCCGGGCTCACGCTTGTGATGGTGCAAGGCGTCGACCGAAAGCACATGAGGGCAAGCAGAGGGTCTTTTTGCTTCAAGATTCTTTTAGCGGTCTGAACACCTCTCTCAGCATGTCCATTCCCTTGAGGATTGTGTGGACTCGAAGTGATGTGTGTAAAGTCAAACTCTCTCACAAAGTCTTTAAATTCTTGGCATGAAAACTGAGGCCCATTGTCAGATACGACCTCGTCTGGACAGCCAAATCTGGCAAACACTGCCTTCAACTTCAAGATTACCTGCAAGGCAGTGGTTGTCGGCAGGTGAAGAATTCCTAGGAACCGGGAAAAATAGTCTGACACAACGAGGTATGTATCTTTGCCATGATCGCACAGGTCCATAGCGTGTCTCTTCCAAGGCCGGTCAGGTAGGGGGGTAGAGATGAGGGGCTCTTTCCGCTGACTGGGTTTTATCTCACAGCACACCTGACAGGACTGGACTTTTTGATAGATTTGTGACGAGATGCTAGGCCACCATACAGACGCATGGGCTCCCTCCCTACACTTTGACAAACCTTGGTGTCCGTCGTGTATTTGGTTCAAAATGTCCGTTCTCAGCACATCTGGAATCACCATGCGGCTGCCTCTGATGACTATCCCATTGCAAACAGATAATTCCGCTTTCATGGGAAAGTACTCTCTGATTGCTGCTGGGACGTGGCCTATGTACTCTGGCCACCCCGACTTTATGTACTGCAACACCAACTGAAGGTTACAGTCCGCTGCTGTTGCTGTCTTTATGGTCTCGAGCCTACGTGGAGTTGCCAGCATGGCGTTGACAATGGCTGATATGTAGCACGCTACGTCTGAGTGAGTGTCAGCCCCCTTTTCCAGACACTGTAGCGGACTCCATGAGAGCGTGTCGGCAACAGTTAAGGTCTTCCCTGGTGCATATTTGGCCACAGGCTTAAATCTCATAAGTCTCATAAGTAGCCTTTGGCACCGTATTGGCACGTTGTCCAGGTCTTTCTGATTCATGAGTGGCACTAGGTGTTTGTGGTCGGTGACCAATTTGAAGCTCTCAAGGCCACACAGGTACTTTCCAAATCTTTTGCAGGCCCAGACGCTCGCCAAACACTCCTTCTCAATCTGTGCATACCTGGTCTCAGCATCGGACAGATGACGTGAGCAGTATGCCACAGGCTTCCATTCCCATTCATGTAGCTGCAGCAGTACACCGCCTATACCATAACTGCTGGCGTCAGCTGAGACAGCAGTAGGGCGGTTCACATTGTAGAACTTCAGGACTGGAGAAGTGGACAGGATGTCTTTAATCTGCTGGAACGCCTCCTGCTGAGAGTGGTCCCATATCCATACTGTCTTGTACTTTAACAGGTCATAAATTGGCTGACCTACTGTAGACAGATTGGGTTCAGTCACAGGCTCAATCACCTCATTTTCCTCCATGCGTATTAATTCCTCCTTTTACCTTTTGCAGTAAAGGCAAAAAGACACGACGAGCGGTGTGCACTGTGTATGGCTCAGCATTATCTCTATACAGGATTTTGACAGGCTTGGTTTTGAGGATTCCATGCTCACCGAATGCTTTGTGGACTTCTTCGACACGTTTCACAAGCCCCATCATCATTGCTGTGACTCTGCTTAGCAAATTATTTGCGTTTCGGCCGCTGATGACGTACACAGGAAAAGAGTATGGCTTTTCTTTGTATTCTGTGATGGCCTGAAACTTTCCTAAACAGTTCTACTGACCACCTGGGCTGTACAGTGTGACATTAGAGGACTCTAATTTCTTGTTGGGAACTAACGTCTTGAAAGTCTCTTCTCCCCTAATGTTTACATCTGCACCTGTGTCAATCTAGTCTACTACTGTCTTTTCATGTGGCTCATTATGTTTGGCACATTGTCTGGGTCAGTTCTTTTATCATAAGGTAATACAATGTGTAATCAAGTGATGACTGATTAACATTAATGCTAAATGCCCTAATACCTGTTGATACTACAACAATGCGAAAGCTCTTAACCCTACAGTTTAGCACATATCATGTAAGACTTGATTTCTCCATTTTTTTTGCACAAAACTCTCCAGAAAGTGCCATTTAATGGTTTATTTTTCAAAAAAGGTTCCTGGGGGGGAATACCGCCAGACCCCCCTAGGGAGGGCCCCTCATCTCCCCACACATAACAAATCCTAATTTAAACCCTGAAGGATAATAATGCCCCCCCCCAAATCTCACTCCAAGGTTTGGGGAAAAGTTGGCAGCTCTGGCTGACAGCTTGATTCAGCCTAAAATAACGTTACTCAAACTGAACAGTGGGGAAAGCAGCTACAGTTAAATTAAGACTTTACAGTAATAATAAAGACAAGTATTGAGTGATTGTATTTAAATGAGCAAAAGTAAAGTAGAACTGACGTAACAGCTGTTACATATTTAAACGGTTAACTTCATTCATTCATTCATTTTACATGCTGTCTCATATATATATGTCTATGGTCTCAGCTAGTGGTTAGCCAAATTAGCTGTTAGCTAAACTAACGTTAGCTTTCCGGTGGAGCCGAACAGACTTTCTTTAACTGTCTATGTGAACAGATCGTGCAGTGTCGTAAATACGCGTTCATCATGATATCATATACGCATGCGCAAACATCTTGCACATGCACAGAACGGATTGTGCTGGCAGGACGGATCGTGTACCGACAGCCCCATTCACTTGGGCACATTACATGACAGTAGGGTCGTTCGAGATGAACTGCGCCTCGCCTGTAAAGTAGACGAGAGCAGGCGGCAGCAGCCGGGGGGGCGGGGACAAAAAGATGCGGTAAAGTCTGACAGTTTCCAGCCGATTCCAGCAGCCTTTAGGCTGGACAGGAAGTGACAAAAACACTGTGGTGTGATTCCGATTTAATAAAATATAATCAGACCCACATATCAGCTTGTACACAGTCTCCAGTTGTTTAAATTATGACAGAGTAGCTGTCAAAGTGCTCTACATGCGATCTGTTGCTGATTTTAATTAACAACACACTGTAGATGATCCGTGATCTGAACGGATTTAGTCTCTCTGACTTCTAAATGTAACTATCAGCCACATGTAATGGGTAGAGAAGGTTAATTAAAAAAAAAAGTTAACCCCTCCTATTTTTTTATTATTTCATTACATGTAGGGTATTCATTGCCATGTATTTTACTTCATGCCGGTAGATGGCGCTGTTGATTGGTTTCACCGTAGTGGGTTGCCGTGGAGACGGTAGCTCGAGCGCTCAGAAATAAACAGCCAGCGCTTGAGATAGACACAACTTTTGTATCTCCACTTCTTTTCAATCCACAGTGCTTCCCAGCCTGTGGCTTTGTACCTGCCCAGATTCCCCTAGGTCTGAGGCCGGTAACAATTGGGGGCTCGTCCGGGATCAAACACTGAAAAGCGAGGCCCTAGTGAGCAGTCACGGCGACGGTGAGACCAGGTGTCCAAGCTTCAGGGAAGGCTGCTATGTTGAGCGTCATCCAGAGAGCAACGGTCACCGGTGAGACGTCACGATGACTACAGTAACCCCACGGCGAATGTTGATCTTCCAGATCATCAAACTGCTGCCAGCGCTGAGTTCGGGTCAATTGCAGTCGGCTGCCAGGGCAATTGAAGATGGCGGTGAAAGCACTGAGGGCCTCAGTGAGCCAGAGCTCTATGACTTCATCATCGACTACTACAGGAGTGAGAGGTTGAAAGCGATGGAAGATGAAGGCATGGCTCAGCTTCTCTCTCTCCAGGATCTGCTGTGGAAACTGACATCGACCGACTCCGGGTCTGGTGAGGTCTGTGTTTGCGTGGACGGCACAGTGACACCCACACCTCAATTCTTCCCTCCCTCCACAAAGGACAGCCACACATATTCATCTATGGATATTAAAACCCACCCGTCATCCATGGACATGTATTCACATACATCACCCATGGACAGAGATACTCATGCACCTGTTACTACGGGGAGACCAGCCCTGCCGAGCATCACTGGTACCCGTGGGGGTCACCATGTTAGGACCAGCTTGGCCTCAACGGTAACAGACCAGGTAGTAAGACTGTCTGATGTTACTGCCCTGCTCCCCCGTAGAGAGTGTAAAATACACGGTGGTCAGATAGCTGACACAGGGTCTGACATTTCCTCTAATGGTCTTTGTAAGCAGATTGACACTGCTTTACAAGAGGGGTTTAGCGAGACGGAAATTATTAGAGCTGTTCTGAAGATAACTAAACCAGGTACATTCAGGGAAATGCCCACTAACCATGATGATCTAACAGTGAACGGGTTAAAAGGGTTTCTCCGCTCTCACATCAGGGATAAAAGTGTAACCGAGCTCTTTCAAGAGCTCAGTAATGCTAGACAACATGACGGGGAGAGTCCACAGCAATTTCTCTACAGGCTTATGGGTTAAAGCAGAGAGTTATTTTTGAATCACAGCAACCTGGTGTAGATTTTAGCTACGACAGAAGGCTTGTACAAGGTTCTTTTCTACACACACTCTACCAAGATCTAAACGAGAGGAACACCTACGTTAGACATGACATCAAATCTTTTCTTTCTGACATGCAGGTTAGCGATGATATTCTGTTAGAACAGATGACCAAGTCCATGACCGAGGAAGAGGGGAGGTTAAAACGCCTGGGGGCGGTAGCTAAGTCTAGGCCTGTGACTGTAAGCATTGTCCAATATGACCATGACAGACAGACTGATGCGACTAAACCTAGTTAAGTCGACGCAGAGTTACAGGCTAACCGTGATGCAATCAGAGAGTTGACTGTCCAAGTGTCCGCACTGACCAGACACATGACAATCGTTGATCGGTCTGCAGAACGTGTACAGTCTGGCCGCCCTGGCACAGCTGTTAGTCGTCTGCAGTCACTGTCAACTGACAAAAAGGGTAGATGCCACAACTGCGTAGTGAGCGGAACCATGAGCTGTCCCCATTGTTTTGTATGTGGCCAGGCAGGACACCGAGCTATTGGCTGTCTACAGAGGAAGCCTTTGGGAAACGGGAGGAGGTCGCTGGAGCAGGGCAGCCAGTGACTGTGAATAGTATTCAGCCCACTGTTAAGATCCAGCCGCTAGCCATACCATGCTAAGCAGATCCAAAAAAACGCATAGCCCAGCTCATAAGGAAACGTTTTACTGTCTTTTGCAACATCAATGGTGTGCCACTTGAAATGCTTTTAGACTCAGGGGCTCAGGTGACAATGGTCAGCAAAACCTGGATAGACAGAGCCTTACCCCATGTCAAAATCCAATCACTTCAGTCCCTCTTTGCTAATCAGTCTTTTGAAATATCAGCAGCAAATGGTACACAAGTTCCCCTTGATGGATGGGCAGAGGTTGACCTGCAGATTTGTAGTGAGCGCCATGGATCGGTGACCATTGGAGTGCCCCTACTGGTCAGTCAGACTTGTCATTGTCCCCTGTTAGGAAGTAATGTCATAGCTGAGATCATCAAAGCGCATGACAACACGGTGAATGTGACTGCTATCCTGACTGACGCTTTAAGTGTCCCTGAGGACACCGTTGAGGCTTTAGTTACTGCCCTTCAGATAACCACCACTGACGAGACAGCCCTGTGTACAGTACACACGGGCAAAAGGTGTCACTATCCCAGCTGGTAGAGTCTATGAAATCAGGGGCCGGGTTCGGGGGTTGCCAGGGAAGTGTACCATGTTGTTCGAGCCTCTTATAAAAAAAACACCTGTCCTGAGGGTCTAGAACTGTTTCCTGCATTAGTTGACATTCCTTGTGGGCCCTTAAAATGCATTAGAATTCCCATCCAAAATGCAACCCAACATGCCATTTATTTGCCCCAAAGAATCACTCTCGGCACTCTTGAGGAAGTGGCTGACGTGAAACCTGACCCGAGTCTTGAGCACATGCCGTATGCCATTGCTCAAACCTTTTCAGCGCAGTTAAGTACGGATGTATTGATTCACCTAAAGAAAGAGCAAGACAGACAAACACGGCCTAAAGCTGAAGACAAGTGGCACCCTCCTGTTGACGTATCACATCTAGCTGAGGATGAACAGAGGCTAGTTAAAGAAATGTTATTTGAGCAGTCGGATGTGTTTGCCAAAGACGATACTGACATTGGTTGCATTCCCGACATTCAACTTCGAGTCAACCTTACAGATAAAACACCAGTCCAAAAGTCTTACAATTCCATCCCAAAGCCCTTGTATCAAGAGGTAAAAGACTATGTTCATAACTTGCTTGACCGTGGTTGGATCAGAAAATCCACCTCATCATACTCTTCTCCTGTGGTCTGTGTGAGAAAAAAGGATATGAGCCTACGTCTATGTGTTGACTTCCGGGGGCTGAACAGTAAAACCATCCCTGACCGCCACCCGCTTCCACGCATCCAAGACCTGCTTGACAATTTAGGAGGCAACTCATGGTTTTCCATATTTGACCAGGGCAGTGCTTACCACCAAGGCTTTGTTGAAGAGACCTGCCGGCACCTGACAGCTTTTAGCACACCTTGGGGCTTCCCGGATGCAGGATGCATACCGGATTGCTTCTGAGAACAACAAGAAGTCTTCGGATAAAGGGAAAAGGCACTACGACCAAGGTGCCAGAGGAGTCTTGCTGCAATCCAGTGATCGTGTGCTTGTCAAGAACTTGTCGGAGAGAGGTGGCCCCTGCAAACTTTGATCTTACTGGGAACAGAATATCCACCATGTCATTGAGAGGCTGGGAGATGGACCTGTATATATCGAATCCAAGCTGAAACAGGTGACCAGCCCCTCCGGGTGCCAGTCAGTCATGACGAATGTGACACTGGTGTGAAGCGAAATCCCCAGGGACAGAGACGTCATATGCCAACCAGAGAAGCAACCAAGTCTAATGTTGACACCTCAGATGATGAGGGGGAGTGCTCTTACAACCTCAGCTGTCAGACACCACCCACCTCAACCCGAGCTACACAGTGAGCTGAGGGCTGAGGCTCCTGAATATCAACCGTGGAGCCAAACACCTGAGTCTGGGGATGTATGGCAGCCAGGACCATCTGATCCTTTGGTGACAGCACAGCCAATGTCCTTACCAAGAAGGGTAAATCCGTCCCCAGCTGTGGAAGGACCTGATCAACAAAGAGATGATGCTGTGGAGAGTGGGAGTTCTCAGGATCTTGGGATAGATGCTGTGCCTGTTCCTCAGCCAGTAGGCGAGGTACATCAGCAACTGCGGAGGACCACTCGACCAGTCAAACCCAGAAACATTTTCATGTATGACCAGCCAGGAGAACCCTCCTACCAACCTTGGAGAATGGGAACTAATGCCTTGTACTGTACCCCTTCTTCCATGGCTGCCTACCTAGTGTTTGTTGTACCCACCCTGAGAGATGCTGCTATCCTTCCCAAACTGTATGGACGTACAGTAGAACTGACATTGACCAGGACATGAAAGACATTGACATACAATCTTACCTTCATACTACTCACCTGTGATTGAAATACTGCAGGCTTACTTCCTGTTCAGACTGATGCCTGGTGAAGACCGTACTTACCTGACGTCTTGACCAAATAGTCTGTGAATACCACTGTAGCCATTAGTCCAGTTTAGTTCTGGATGTCAGGAGACACCTCTTAAAGTATGGGGAGAATGTAATGGGTAGAGAAGGTTAATTAAAAAAAAAAGTTAACCCCTCCTATTTTTTTATTATTTCATTACATGTAGGGTAGCCTATTCATTGCCATGTATTTTACTTCATGCCGGTAGATGGCGCTGATTGGTTTCACCGTAGTGGGTTGTCGTGGAGACGGTAGCTCGAGCGCTCAGAAATAAACAGCCAGCGCTTGAGAAAGACACAACTTTTGTATATCCACTTCTTTCCAATCCACAGTGCTACCCAACCTGTGGCTTTGTACCTGCCCAGATTCCCCTAGGTCTGAGGCCAGTAACACACACAACATGTGACATATATAAACAGTAACGGCAATCATACAAATGAATAAAATACTTTAAAAAAATATGTCTACAAGATAAATGCAGACTATCATACTGATGAAAAAAACACTTAAAATATATGTCCGTCTATAAAATAAATATAGATTATAGGCAAACTAAAAAAAATCCTGCATCCCCGAGTTTCTACTTTTCAAAATAAAAACTCGCATCTGGAATAAAATACAATCTCTCTTACTTTTCAAAGTAAAAAATCGCGTCAACTATCATGCTAATGAATAAAATATTTGGTGTTTTTTTAAATATTTTAAACTTTGATCCAAGTTTCAGCCATAGAAGGAATTTCTCTCCCGCAAGAGGGCAAGCAATTGGTTTTGTTTTTATTTATTTTTTACCCTGTCATACAATAGGCTACAACACAAAATACAATAGGAAGTAGAAGACAAATACAATCGCATTCTGGCCCAAGGCCGTGGCAGCAGAGATACGCAGTCGAATGCAGGACGGGTCCAAGAGACCCGAAGGCCAAGGCCGCGGTAGTAGAAAACTACAACCGTATTCTGCCCCGGGTCTCAGAGACAGCCGAGGCAGCGCCAGCAGAGCTATACAGTCGAATGTTCTCGCCATGCTGATAAACAGTCGTATTTGTCCAAGTGAAGTGTGAAAACAATATAGAATATAAAATTAAAAAGAATCTTGGAAAGAGTGTAACATGTTTATTTTTGTATTCTCGTTGTTTCTTGTTATCCCTCCTCAGGAAATCCTGCCGTTAGTTGACAGAAATGGCTGCGTCGCTGATGCAGGTTTCATCAAATGTAGGCTACGTTATGGAACAACACAACCATAACATTGAGAAATTAGAAAACTATACGGCAAAATTGTAACTTTAGCAGTTGTTAACGTTTTTCAATTGATTTCAACAAACGTGATCACGAATTTACCCATCAATAATATACAGTCTATGGTCGGGATCAACTCGGACACAAATCTAACCGGCATGCAACGGGCGCCGATCGCCGGTGATCGATTGTGCACAGAACTGGCTCATCTCGAACGAGCCTATTCCCTGACTGTAGTGAGCCTGCAGAGACACCTAAAGACCTGGAAACACTGACCAATCAGAACAGGCTGTGCTTAAAGAGACAGGCGAAGCATTTAAGACAGGGTAAATACAGATATCTTAAGACAGACAGGACAATGTGTTTTTTGAACATTAACGCATGGAAACATGTTCTAGTGCAACCCCAAAGCTTTTTGTAACTTCTATTTCCCATTTAACTACTGTATATTGTATAATTCATCATAGGCTTGTATAGCCTTATAATTAACCATAATACATACTTAAAATACACATGAATACACACTCACCTGATCCTGTCTCACTATGTACAAGCTGCAAACATCCATTAACACGAAGGTTTCTCAGAAAATGTTCTTATCTTTACCTACATTCGCCTCGGTGAACCACAATGTTACATTACAGTGACTTCAATTATGTATGGCAACTTGTGTTAATATTTGCTCTGTCTTTCTCTAGCCAGTACCTTGTACAGCTGTGTGATGAATGAAGGTCTTCTGGTAGATCATCATTTGTTAAACATGTTTCAGAAAGTGTTCGATCCAGTTAAAGACTGTTACAACTGATTCCACACAGGAAGGATTGTATTTGCATTCTTTACTCAACAACAATCATTTTTAGTTTCAGTAATAGGGTGAGTGCCAAATACCTCCATCACTTTCAGTGCTGGCCTGGGTTTGACTTTAACAGCTGGACAGGATATAAAACCAGCTCGGGTTGCAAAAGTTTCCATTGAGGTAAACCACGGTTTACAGCAGGGATGATATAAACTGAACCTCTCACATGATAATATTAAAATGTAACACTGTTAAAATAACCTGACCATCTATGATACATACACATGCTGTTTATTAAGCACACAGCAGCTGCTGCAGAACTTCTGCTTCAACAATGTGCCGTCTGCTGCCTCTTAGTGGCCGTAACCAGGCATTGGTCATACCTCACGCATACATCTGAAATAGTCGACATTGTTACCAACATATAAGATTATTAGATTCATTAAGTAGAAGTACCCAAGACTAAAAGGCCACAATGAGTGAGAAAAGACTAGCCGATTCTTCAACAAGATATAACTCATGTTTATTGTACGTTTCTGCAATATTTACATGCTTAAAACCTCACGCTGTGACTTGTGTTGGCAATCATTTCTACCATTTCTTCACTTCAGAACGCAACAGGAGAGAAGTTATGATTAAAAGAATACAATGCAAGACTTAGAGTTCCATTACAGAAAGCAAAGCGGTGAACCAAATGTTAACTATTGTTTTGTTCTTCAGATAGAGCCTAAAAAGTCACCTACTTGTCTTGAGTGCCACATTATATATACACACAAGACCAGCTCACAGAGTGCAAAAGGTCACAAGAACCGTGTTGAAATCTATCTGCTGCACACAGATTATATCAAGGCAAAACACAGAATACAGGAAAGTGAGACAATTGGAGTTTAAAGTCAAGACAGTTTTGCATGTAACTGTTACCATAATATCCATAAGCATGGTTTGTCTCAAAATGTCTATTAAGGGAAAATGGTCTTTATAAATAGCAGATAAATGAGTGACTTGAATGTGAGAGGGGAGAGGGAAAGGAGCTCTTAGTAGGACCGGATGGCAGGAGGGATGTGGGCACAGTCCTGTTCATCCAGAGAATGGTCAATAACAGGCCGGTACTCCAGGCTCACCTGTGATCACACAAAAACACAACAAACAAAAAAAAAAAAAAATATATATATATATAATTCTCATATTACTGACTCTCCCAGCAATTTACATTATTAGCGGTTACTGGATCAGCCTGATGTCCTGCTGTGAGCCCCACGACACACTGAGGGGGGTTCGTACCTTTTCCAGACTTAGGGTCGACGTAGGACATAGTATGTTTCCTCCAGTGCTGCTCAAAGGGCTTCTTCTCCTGACCCTGCGTGGGCTTTGAGAAGTCATACTCATCAACGCGGTCCTGGAACATAAAACAATGTCAGAGAGACTGGCTGCAATACAGAGGAAGATGTTTTTTTCACTTATAATACTGATTTATAATCAGGAGAGGGATAGCAAAGGTTGAGAGCAAACAATGGGAGATAACAGAGAGAACAGGAGAACTTTGGCAGAAAGATGGATGGACAGAAAGGAGACGCAGAGAGAGAAAGCACTGCAAGGACAATGGACAACGATGAACATATACACAGATAAAGTATGGTGCCAACCTTGAAGTCCTCTCTGGCGTGGGCCCCCCTGCTCTCCTTTCTCTGCTCGGCACTGTGGATGGTCTGGACGGCATTCAGCATCAGATTCTGTAGCTCCAGACTTTCCACCAGGTCTGTGTTCCACACAATGCCTGGAAGAGAGGAGAGGAAAGGTATTTTAGGACTTAACAGTGTGTCACCGTGTAATACTATGGCACCTTTTTGCAGAAAGAGGCTAATGATACTGTAAGTAGCCAGGAACAGGCACACAGATTGGCGCAGTACCTCTGTCAAAGGTCTTAATGTCATCCAGGGACTGGTAAATGTCGTCCATCTTGTCGCATCCCTCCTTCAAAACAGGGCCGGTACGGAACACTGCAGCATGGGCCTGCATGGTCTGGAAGGAAAGGCAGGAGGAGCCACAGATTATGTATTTGGAAATTCTTTATTAGGAATAACCTCTTGAGATGTGACATCTCGTTTTCGAGGGGGTCCTTAAAAGGCAAAAAAATAATAATTTAGTACATTCACAATTAGACCAAACGATTAACAAAACAACTTGAAGGGACATAAAAATAAAAAACACATACAATACAAACATACACACGTACTGAAAAACAAAACCAAAAGCTCTCCATCCCACCAAAATTACCCATATCCTCCCCATTCCAACCAATAAATATTAGACAAACAGTTAAGGTTATTAATATAGAAATGTGATGAGATAAAATATGAGAAAAAATAAATAATAGCTCTAAAAGACCTCGGTAAACCATTCCAATCGGAAGGGGCTTTAAATTTAAAGGCTCTCCTCCCAATTTTTTTTGGGATATATGCGGCACGAAGAAGAAAAGATGATCAGTGTCTCTTAACCTATAGGATGATCGATATACAATCAAGTGTAGTTTCAGATAACATGGATAATCTGAAAAAATACATTTGTGAACAAACTGCAACCAGTGAAACCGACGTCGAGCATTTAGTGAAGGACGACTGATACGTTTGACAATGATGCGTCCTGAATGGACACCTCAGGACAAATCTGCAAAGACTATTATAAATCACATATATTTATGTTTAGTTTTTAGAAGTTTAACTGTTTTTTTTATTTTTGAAGGAAACACAGGACCCACACAGGCCAGGTGATAAAGTGAGGGACCTCAAAACTTTCACAGGGGTGGGAAAAGAAGTCCAATGATCTATGCATCCTGACTTTTCTGGGACGATTTTTAAAAATGGATTGTTTTCCCCAGAATCTATATTTTTTATATATTTTACCAGTGATTGTATCACTCAACAGAATTTTCTGTTTATATGGCACCGCCAACGACAACTACATCGTATCCATGTCAAGCAAAACAGACCAGAAAATACATGTTATGTATTCTGTACTAAATGTCAGACTGACTGACATGTGATGTGCAATCTTTTTAGAAAACAATTAGTTTATAAAAATTGTGATATATTTTCTATAGAAGTGTGTTATTCAACGTTTGTTTTTGTTAAAGAAGGAAAAGAAAAATCGCAATACTTCTAGCACGGCAACAAAGGAAAATTGCAATACAAATCGAATCGGCAGCCGTGTTTCGTGAAAGAATCCAATCGGGGCAAAAGAAAGTGGTCCCAGCCTTGCTTCTCATCATGTTTGTGTGTGTACCTTCTGCATGTTGAGCCTGATCTCGGAGGTCCTCAGGCTTCCGTTGGCAAACCTCAGCTTGTCGAGGTTGGCCACAGACTCCTCTCCTGCACTGGGCGTCAGAGGGGACAGTTTCTCTCCTGGAGAGACAACAGAAAAACCAGAGTGAGCAGTAAAGTAAGCAGGTGATGTGTACTGGAACACTCGAGCCAGAGGGTATCCTGTCTGTTCTCAAACGATGCCACCTGATTTTTCCTTTGTCTACATGAGCATTAGAAATATGACATGGCCTTAATTGTCCAGTTTGATTGACAAAAATATTTTTGCTGTTATAATGTGTGTCAATTATGGTAGGGGGAAAAAACAACATTGTAATAAAGCTGGAACAGATGTGGTCACCAGGTTTGTGCTCCTCAGCGATGGTGAGGGCGCAAGCTCTGCCGAACACCACCAGGTCCAGCAGAGAGTTAGCGCCCAGCCGGTTTGCACCGTGGACACTGGCACACGCCGCCTCTCCGCAGGCATACAGTCCAGGAACCACTTTGTCGTTTCCGTTGGTATGGGTGATCACCTGATGGAAAGAAAACAATTCTAAGGAGGTTTATGACTTTTGCCGTCGAAGTAGAGTGAGGAGGGAATGTGTGTGCACATTACCTACCTGGCCCTTGTAGTTTGTGGGTATCCCACCCATATTGTAGTGAACGGTGGGAAGGACAGGGATGGGCTCTTTAGTGACGTCGACTCCAGCAAAGATCATGGCCGTCTCCGAGATGCCAGGCAGCCGTGTGGCCAGCTGCTGGGGAGGCAGGTGGTGAAGCTGCAGGTACACATGGTCCTTCTCTGGACCAACTCCCCTGAAGGAACAAAGAGACAGGAAAAAAAAGATGTGATTTACATGTGCGTGAACTACAGCCTGACCAGTAAAGGAATTTTAAGGTGGCTATCAATACAAATATTTGGTAAGTGAAAAAAAATCATTGTTATTTTATTTATGAGTCCTCACTATATATATATATATATATATATATATATATATATATATATATATATATATATATATATATATATATATATATATATATATATATATATATATAAATAAAAGGACACATAAGTCATTCAAACTAAATAAAAGTCATTCAAACTAAATAAAAATTCCCTTATCAGGTCCCTTATCACAACTTATCAGGTCCTTCCCCCTTTCTCTACTTTTATCCTTTAGTAAATCTTATGCTTCAGTTATTTACAGATCATAGACACAGATGCATACATACATACACTACCGGTCAAAAGTTTGGGGTCACTTATACATTTCCATACCACTCCATAATAGACAGAATACCTGCTAATTTGGGTGGGGGGGGCTGATCTTTAATGCAATATCTACATTGCCCATTATCAGCAACCATTCATCCAATGTTCCAAAGGCACATTCTGTGTACTAATCTATCATTTAAAAATAAAAAACTAGAAAAACATTGGAGAACCATTTTACTATTATGTAAGCACATAATGTAATCTGAAAACGGCTGCCCTGGTTAAAAAAACAATGCAACTGATCTCAGCTGGCATTCTGTCTACAATGGAGTGCAATGGGAATTTCTATGTGACCGCAAACCTTTGACTGGTAGTGTACCTACCCACATTTACACTGTTTTTGTTTCTTTTCTTCCCTCTCCATTGATTGATATTGGTTGAAGGGTATTAGTCCGTTTTTATTTTATTTTTAAAATATTCATTTATCATAATCATTTGTCATTATAAATGACAAATAAAAATATATTAATTTAAATCGGCCATTATAAATACCAATACCAATAGTTAAAAAGAAATTGCCTAATATCGGCCTGCCGATATATCTGTTGGGCTCTAGCATAAGGTATGACATTTTTGCAAGCACAGTTACACTACACACACACACACACACACACACACACACACACACACACATATTTATTAAAATGACACATAATTAAAAAGGACATATAAGTCATTCAAACTAAAAAAAATAATAAAAAAATTCCAGAAAACACAATGTATGATTTGTTTATAAGTATTTGAACACCTGTCTATCAGCCACAATTCTGACCCTCAAAGACCTGTTAGTCTGCTTTCAAAATGTCCACGTCCACTCCATTTATTATCCTAAATTAGATGCACCTGTTTGAGGTCGGTAGCTGCATAAAGACACCTGTCCACCCCGTACAAACAGTAAGAATCCAACTACTAACATGGCCAAGACCAAAGAGCTGTCCAAAGACACTAGAGACAAAATTGTACACCTCCACAACGCTGGAAAGGGCTACGGGGAAATTTCCAAGCAGCGTGGTGAAAAAAGGTCCACTGTTGGAGCAATCATTAGAAAATGGAAGAAGCTAAACATGACTGTCAATCTCCCTCGGACTGGGGCTCAATGCAAGATCTCACCTCGTGGGGTCTCAATGATCCTAAGAAAGGTGAGGTGACGTGACGTCATGGTTTGAAATCATGCATGGCACGGAAGGTTCCTCTGCTTAAACCAGCACATGTCAAGGCCCGTCTTAAGTTTGCCAATGACCATTTGGATGATCCAGAGGAGTCATGGGAGAAAGTCATGTGGTCAGATGAGACCAAAATAGAACCTTTTGGTCATAATTCCACTAACCGTGTTTGGAGGAAGAAGAATGATGAGTACCATCCCAAGAAGACCATCCCTACTGTGAAGCATGGGGGTGGTAGCATCATGCTTTGGGTTGGTTTTTCTGCACATGGGACAGGGCGACTGCACTGTATTAAGGAGAGGATCACCGGGGCCATGTATTGCGAGATTTTGGGGAACAAGCTCCTTTCCTCAGTTAGAGCATTGAGGATGGGTCGAGGCTGGGTCTTCCAACATGACAATGACCCAAAGCACACATCCAGGATAACCAAGGAGTGGCTCTGGAAGAAGCATATCAAGGTTCTGGTGTGGCCTAGCCAGTCTCCAGACCTAAACCCAATAGAGAATCTTTGGAGGGAGCGCAAACTCCGTGTTTCTCAGCGACAGCCCAGAAACCTGACTGATCTAGAGAAGATCTGTGTGGAGGAGTGGGCCAAAATCCCTTCTGCAGTATGTGCAATACTGGTGAAAAACTACAGGAAACTTTGACCTCTGCAATTGCAAACAAAGGCTACTGTACCAAATATTAACATTGATTTTCTCAGGTGTTCAAATACTTATTTGCAGCTGTATCATACAAAAAAATAGTACATTGTGATTTCTGGATTTTTTTTTTTTTTTGTTTGTTTTTTTTAGATTATGTCTCTCACAGTGGACATGCACCTACGATGACAATTTCAGACCCCTCCATGATTTCTAAGTGGGAGAACTTGCAAAATAGCAGGGTGTTCAAATACTTATTTTCCTCACTGTATATATTTTGTCCATACCTGCCCTCTCTGATCTCTATGGTCATGGAGCGGGACACCACGTCTCTGGAGGCCAGGTCTTTGGCATTGGGTGCGTAGCGCTCCATAAAGCGCTCGCCCTCACTGTTGATCAGGATCCCTCCCTCACCACGGCAACCCTCTGTGATCAGACAACCAGCTCCGTAGATCCCTGTAAAGATTCACATGTGAAAAGGGATTCTCATTTTGAGACACATTTCCTCTTCATGAATACAGACATTACAAACACACCACCAAGTAAGCAAACTCTGAGCTTAATCCTGGGTCTTTAGTACGACAATAGTGTTCTACAGCATGTGGGGGTACGCTATTCCTCTGGGTTACCATGGTAAACCTGTACTAGATATCTAATCTGCTCTGGAACTATTTTTTTCCCCCCAGTTATTGAACCCAAATGTTTATGAATAAATAACACGGAAAATAATGGTTATATAGTAAACTATTAATCGCAGTTATAGCGGATAGCGTAACGTCAACATTGTGAACATATCCTCAAAGCTTTGTTATGACACAATATTGTTATCAATTATTTAAAAAAACGATAGAGGGCTGAACAGTGTTAAGTATATTTACTTGTAATGTAATTTTACTCCAGTCTCTCTCTCAAAAATTGTTACTTTTTACCCTCCAAATATTTTCATTGCTCATATTATTTATTTTTCAGGGACGACTGCAGGGCACATTATTACATACAGTACATGATTATCACAGCCAAATCCATAACAATATGTGTAGATGTGTTGCATACATTTTTCTAGCCAATAGGCTAATTTCCCTGGTCAGTCCTTTCTAAAATGTTCTGTTAAATATATTCAATTCGGTTTGTGTTTTTCTTAGTGCATTGGTTAGTAAATCATTCCAAAATTGGGGCCCTATGACTGAAAAACATACAGTGGGTACGGAAAGTATTCAGACCCCTTTAAATTTTTCACTCTTTGTTTCATTGCAGCCTTTTTCCAAAAATCAAAAAAGTTCATTTTATTTCTCAGTAATGTACACTCAGCAACCCATCTTGACAGAAAAAAACAGAAATTTAGAAATTTTTGCATATTTATTAAAAAACAAAAACTGAAATATCACATGGTCATAAGTATTCAGACCCTTTGTTCAGTATTTAGTAGAAGCACCCTTTGATCTAATACAGCCATGAGTCGTTTTGGGAAAGATGCAACAAGTTTCTCACATCTGGATTTGGGTATCCTCTGCCATTCCTCCTTGCAGATCCTCTCCAGTTCTGTCAGGTTGGATGGTAAACGTTGGTGGACAGTCATTTTCAGGTCTCTCCAGAGATGCTCAATTGGGTTTAAGTCAGGGCTCTGGCTGGGCCATTCAAGAACAGCCACAGAGTTGTTGTGAAGCCACTCCTTCGTTATTTTAGCGGTGTGCTTAGGGTCATTGTCTTGTTGGAAGGTAAACCTTCGGCCCAGTCTGAGGTCCAGAGCACTCTGGAAAAGGTTTTCGTCCAGGATATCCCTGTACTTGGCCGCATTCATCTTTCCCTCGATTGCAACCAGTCGTCCTGTCCCTGCAGCTGAAAAACACCCCCACAGCATGATGCTGCCACCACCATGCTTCACTGTTGAGACTGTATTGGACAGGTGATGAGCAGTGCCTGGTTTTTCTCCACACATACCGCTTAGAATTAAGGCCAAAAAGTTCTATCTTGGTCTCATCAGACCAGAGGATTTTATTTATCACCATCTTGGAGTCCTTCAGGTGTTTTTTAGCAAACTCCATGCGGGCTTTCATGTGTCTTGCACTGAGGAGAGGCTTCCTTCGGGCCACTCTGCCATAAAGCCCCGACTGGTGGATTGCTGCAGTGATGGTTGACTTACTACAACTTTCTCCCATCTCCCGACTGCATCTCTGGAGCTTAGCCACAGTGACCATTGGGTTCTTCTTTGCCTCTCTCACCAAGGCTCTTCTCCCCGATAGCTCAGTTTGGCCGGACGGCCAGCTCTAGGAAGGGTTCTGGTCGTCCCAAACGTCTTCCATTTGAGGATTATGGAGGCCACTGTGCTCTTAGGAACCTTAAGTGCAGCAGAAATTTTTTTGTAACCTTGACCAGATCTGTGCCTTGCCACAATTCTGTCTCTGAGCTCTTCAGGCAGTTCCTTTGACCTCATGATTGTCATTTGCTCTGACATGCACTGTGAGCTGTAAGGTCTTATATAGACAGGTGTGTGGCTTTCCTAATCAAGTCCAATCAGTATAATCAAACACAGCTGGACTCCAATGAAGGTGTAGAACCATCTCAAGGATGATCAGAAGAAATAGACAGCACCTGAGTTACATATGAGGGTCACGGCAAAGGGTCTGAATACTTATGACCATGTGATATTTCAGTTTTTGTTTTTTAATAAATATGCAAAAATTTCTAAATTTCTGTTTTTTTCTGTCAAGATGGGTTGCTGAGTGTACATTACTGAGAAATAAAATGAACTTTTTTGATTTTTGGAAAAAGGCTGCAATGAAACAAAGAGTGAAAAATTTAAAGGGGTCTGAATACTTTCCGTACCCACTGTAACTGGCCGAAAGTGGCATTCAATTAGTTACAAAAATTAATACAACAAAATTAGTAATCAAGATTTCTCCGATAGACAGCATTTTACACAACCCCTCGGCTAGTTAAGCTACCATTTGTTGTCCTACAAGGTTCCACAGTAAAAGACAATTTGATATTATTTTGATCGGCTGGCTAATCAGAATGTCTACAGTTATTCTGGTCATCCACTCTGGTCACTCTGCTATAAAATGCACCACAGTCAAATCTTTGGTCCCTACACTATTTTACATCTATAAAAAAGGATGCTGCATTTATGTAACCAGACATCTGCAAAGTTGGTGCATCATGTATAATAAGGTGCGACAAATCTGCAGCGGCTCAGCCTTTAGTGACCTCCCACATAACTAAGGAGCCGGGTGTCAAATGTCCAGCAGGAACCAAAATTAAGATGATCACCTGTCTTTATGTAAGCAGGGTCTGTTATTAGAGCTCAATGTAAACAGCCAGGCCTGAACACACTTCTAAATCAGCCCAGAATTAGGAAGCTGAAAGATACTGAGAGGTGACCCCAAACTTTTGACCGGTAGTGTATGTAAGACACATTAACTTTACCATTGTGTTGTCTTCCTATCAAAATTTAAAATCAACAATTTTGACGCTTTTTAATCAAGGTTTTTAAATTTACTTACATTTTTATCCCTTTATTCCAAACACTTTTGACGCTTTTTTCAATGTTTGTCACTTTTTTTAAGTTTTCAAAACTACGTAACACTAACTTATTAACTTTAGTTTTACAGTTATGGTCAATAAACCCCATTTATAGGAAATGATATCTAATGTTTGAGTTAGAAAACCAGAAATTACAAATTATTTAGACTAAAATTAAAGGAATGGATAATCACAGACTGGAATATGTCAACTTTTACTCTATAAAAATTGAATAACACACCCCAAAATTAATGAAAGTGGAGATTTGTACTTGCCAAAGAGCATTGTGTGGAATCAATCATGTTATTTTGGGTAATTAAAAAGAACATGGGTCAATTTGACCAGAGGACAACATGAAGGTTAACACCAGAGGTAATTAGTGCTTACACCTCTCAGTATCTTTTCATTTTTCTGTAGTAAAATTAAAACTCTAAAAGGGGAACAGAGGATGGTAATAACCACCAGACATAAGGACAAACAGACGGTGAATGAAACACTGTTGGCACCATTTATAGTCTTATCACATTTTTACAGCTAGACAATAAAACAACGGACTTTAAACTGTCATTGACAGAATACCTTTACAAGGTGAAATTACAAGTATGCTAGTATGTAGCTATTGTGAAGCTTCTGAGACCCGCATTCAGAAGTTATTTTGATAGTTTTTACGCTTCAATATAACTATTTTATGACATGGGTTTAATAAGTTAATATGTTTATTTTTCTCACCAGTGGGATGGAACTGTACAAACTCCAAATCCTGACAGGGCAGGCCAGCTCTGGTCACCATTGCATTTCCATCTCCTGTACTAGTGTGGGCAGATGTGCAGCTGAAATAGGTTCTTCCATAACCCCTGGAACAAAAAAAAAAAGAACAAAAAAATATATATATATATATATATATATATATAACTCATGTATAAACTTCAATACACTATTGTCAATTGTCTCATATGCACTTATACAGTGAGGAAAATAAGTATTTGAACACCCTGCTATTTTGCAAGTTCTCCCACTTAGAAATAATGGAGGGGTCTGAAATTGTCATCGTAGGTGCATGTCCACTGTGAGAGACATAATCTAAAAAAAAATAAAATCCAGAAATCACAATGTATGATTTTTTTAACTATTTATTTGTATGATACAGCTGCAAATAAGTATTTGAAAACCTGTCTATCAGCTAGAATTCTGACCCTCAAAGACCCGTTAGTCTGCCTTCAAAATGTCCACCTCCACTCTATTTATTATCCTAAATTAGATGCACCTGTTTGAGGTTGTTAGCTGCATAAAGACACCTGTCCACCCCATTCAATCAGTAAGAATCCAACTACTAACACGACCAAGACCAAAGAGCTGTCAAAAGACACTAGAGACAAAATTGTACGCCTCCACAAGGCTGGAAAGGGCTACGGGGAAATGTCCAAGCAGCTTGGTGAAAAAAGGGTCCACTGTTGGAGCAATCATTAGAAAATGGAAGAAGCTAAACATGACTGTCAATCTCCCTCGGACTGGGGCTCATGCAAGATCTCACCTTGTGGGGTCTCAATGATCCTAAGAAAGGTGAGAAATCAGCCCAGAACTACACGGGAGGAGCTGGTCAATGACCTGAGAAGAGCTGGGACCACCATTTCCAAGGTTACTGTTGGTAATACACTAAGACGTCATGGTTTGAAATCATGCATGGCGGAAGGTTCCCCTGCTTAAACCAGCACATGTCAAGGCCCGTCTTAACTTAATGACCATTTGGATGATCCAGAGGAGTCATGGGAGAAAGTCATGTGGTGAGACCAAAATACAACTTTTTGGTCATAATTCCACTAACCGTGTTTGGAGGAAGAAGAATGATGAGTACCATCCCAAGAACACCATCCCTACTGTGAAGCATGGGGGTGGTAGCATCATGCTTTGGGTTGGTTTTTCTGCACATGGGACAGGGCGACTGCACTGTATTAAGGAGAGGATGACCAGGGCCATGTATTGCGAGATTTTGGGGAACAAGCTCCTTTCCTCAGTTAGAGCATTGAGGATGGGTCGAGGCTGGGTCTTCCAACATGACAATGACCCGAAGCACACAGCCAGGATAACCAAGGAGTGGCTCTGGAAGAAGCATATCAAGGTTCTGGCGTGGCCTAGGCAGTCTCCCAGACCTAAACCCAATAGAGAATCTTTGGAGGGAGCTCAAACTCCGTATTTCTCAGCGACAGCCCAGAAACCGACAGTGGACATGGACCTACGATGACAATTTCAGACCCCTCCATGATTTCTAAGTGGGAGAACTTGCAAAATAGCAGGGTGTTCAAATAATTATTTTCCTCACTGTATATAAATGAAGACAAAGTGTCGACAACAAACCGCGAGTGTGAAACCTACCCAGTAGCAATCACAGTATTCTGGGATCTGAAGCGGTGAATAGATCCGTCCTCCATGCAAAGAGCGATCACTCCTTTACACTCTCCGTTTTCCATCAGCAGGTCCAGGGCAAAGTATTCCACAAAGTAACTTGTGTCGTAACGGAGTGACTGAACAGAAGGCAGAAGGACGGACGGACAGACAGACAGATACATAGACATGAACTCCATTGTGCTTTATGTAATGAACTCAGTAAAAGAAAAGTTGCAGAACAAGTGTGTGGACTTACCCGTCCATAAAGTGTATGCAGTAGAGAGTGCCCTGTCCTGTCTGCTACGCAGCAGCAGCGGTGGGCCTGGCCTCCTTTTCCAAACTTGAGACTCTGACCGCCAAAGGCCCTCTGGTAGATCTTCCCATCTTCCGTGCGGCTGAAGGGCATGCCAAAGTTCTCCAGCTGGAAAACAGGCACAGCAACTTGAGGTTGAAATTTGCTGCTGTGTCACACATGTAGGTGGAAAGAGCCATGATGCACTACAATGAAAAGTTGTTTATTACAAAAAACTCACAAAGTAACAAAATATAACCTGTTTTACAGGATATCCAGAGTTGGGATAAATTAATTAATTTCCGGCACTCTCTTAATCTCAATGGGATAAATAGGGCAACTGTGCGTGTGTATGTGTGTGAAATCTTACCTCTACTACGGCTGCAGGAGCCTGCTCTGTCATGTAGTGGATAGCATCTTGGTCTCCCAGCCAATCAGATCCCTTTACTGTGTCATAGAAATGCCACCTCCAGTCATCACCCTCCATGTTGCCCAGAGCTGCATTGATCCCACCCTGTGAACCAGGCCATTGTTCAGAAATCCAATGCAATTAAAACAAAATAAAGAGCTCTAATGTTGATTATATTTATATGAAGCCTCGTATTTACATTAAAACAAATCTGTATGGGGTTGTGAGTTTGTTAAATCCCAGTCTAAGGAATGCAGAGGGATTTCAGCCTGAATTTTCTGGAATTCTGCAGAAAACAACAAATAAAATCCTCAATAAAACACTTAACATGTCTTACTATACCTGTGCAGCGACAGTGTGAGACCTGGTGGGAAAAAGCTTGGTGACGCAGGCAGTGTTGAAGCCAGCCTCGGACAAGCCAAAGGCTGCCCTAAGTCCTGCCCCTCCAGCTCCCACCACCACAGCATCAAATTCATGATCCACTACCGGGTACTGAGTAGAAATCTGAAAACAAAGAAGAAAGTAAATGTCCAATAATGAGCTTGCACATAATGGAAATCATTATAGTCAGGGAATACTGAGTTTACATGGTTTAAGAACAGTTTAAGGCCACTAGTAGTAACTGTGTTATTGACACATGATGCTGCAGTGAACAAAATAAGTACCATAGACTTACATTTCTATCATGTATAATAATACCCTATCCTGCAGTCACACTAATAACCCTATTGAATGTTGATCTACATAAAAGTAGATGGATGGACCTACATCATCTGATATCTTGGCACTTTTCTTGCCATAGACGGAGAAGTGAAAATTCCTGGATCCCTGAACTGCAGCAGCAGGGACCTGGCAGAAAAGAAAACAATTTATTTATATACACTACCAGCTGAGATCAGTTGCATTGTTTTTTTAACCAGGGCAGCCGTTTTCAGATTACATTATGCGCTTACATAATAGTAAAATGGTTCTCCAATGTTTTTCTAGTTTTTTATTTTTAAATGATAGATTAGTACACAGAATGTGCCTTTGGAACATTGGATGAATGGTTGCTGATAATGGGCAATGTAGATATTGCATTAAAGATCAGCCCCCCCACCCAAATTAGCAGGTATTCTGTCTATAATGGAGTGGTATGGAAATGTATAAGTGACCCCAAACTTTTGACCGGTAGTGTGTGTGTACCTGTATCTCTCTCTAGATAGAGAGAGAGAGAGAGAGAGAGAGAGAGAGAGAGAGAGAGAGAGAGAGAGAGAGAGAGAGAAATCAAACAAAAGCAGCAGCATTGCAACATTAACTATACTGACGGCTGCAGAAAATATTGCGTATACTGTTCTGATACGCATATACTGTTGTGTTTAATCACATATTAGCAGCTTTAAAAGCATGTCCCTAATAACACTTTCATAAAAATACAGCATTAATAGTTGCCTCTGAAGATATCTGCTGCGAATCCTTCAACATTTGCAAAGCTTACTCACAGTAGCTGTGACTGTTTTCCAAGGGCAAGTGAAGTAACACAATACACGATACAGTTTACTGAACACATTTATCTCTACTTATAATGTAAAACAAACAGAAATGATACAGCTACATATAACATGTTGTTAGATTAGCAAAATGGCTTTTCTTTATGGTGGCATATTGAAAGACCCTAGTTTCATAACACAGATTACGAAAGCAAATCTACCGGTTACGAAAGCTGAAAGTCCTGCAGAATTTTTCCTTTAAAAAAGATGCATAAAAAGAGCACAAGCAGATATATGAGCTAGTTAGTATTCATCTGCTACTACTCACTGATTTAGTTTTAGATAATACCCTCTTGGAGAGGAGACGGGAGGCAGCACAGACACTCGCCATGTTGTCAGTTGAAGGACCTATTCTGAGCTACGGCGGAGGATATACTAATTCCATAGCATTGGACTAAACCAATGTCCAAAAATGGGGGTGTGACTTACGTTACACCTAATGGTTAAACTTTAAAAACAACTTTATTAATGTAATTAAACGGTATAACATACAAAAAACAACATATTTGTACAAATAATCCAGATAAATAAACATTAGACTTAAACCTTTACACCTAATGGGTTCTTTATACAAGTGGCTTCCCACGAAATACCCCCAGTCGGTATAGCTGGACATTTGTATAACCAGGGTGTGCAGGAACAAATGCATAAGTGACCTTAGACTTTTCATTCAAGGTGAGACACAGCACCATATTTAACCGACGTACGCCAATTCATTGTCGGATTTACAAAACTATTATGTCCCGTGTTTTGTTTGAATGAAATAATCTAGCAAGCAAGAGCCAGCAAGCTAAATGTTAGCTAGCATGTTAGCTCATCTAGCTAGCTACTAGCCTTGTTTGTGGTTAGCTGGAATGTCAGGTTGGTGTTGTTGCTCTTATTGTTAACGCACTTGCACATAGTTGCTAGACCATTTCACCAATGACTCACATTCTGCCAAGACATGTTAACGTTTTAAAATAGCTTTTTTAGTTAATCCAAAGACAGGGGATTACTGCAGTGTGTGATTTAAAATGCACTGCTGCTACTTTAGGAGCACCCTTTCTTCTGTTTTGCTAAATGTCAACATTTATTATAATGTCAATTATTACTGATGTTTCTGTCTCCCGTGTGTGTACCTGTGCGTGACGTGTTTGTCAAAGCAGCCTCCATATGAACAACTTGAATGACCCCCCCAGATGGAACATCCAACCAGACCCCAGAGGAAGGGGGGCGGGGGCCGGTGATGGCAACCAATGGAACTACGCCCTGCTGGTCCCTATGCTGGGACTGGCTGCATTTCGTAAGTTACACAAAGACCTGTCTAAAAGTTGTCTGAGGTGAGCCGATTTCAGCAGCCTTCAAGCTGAACTGGAAATGACAAAAACAGTGTGTGTAATTATGACAGAGTAGCTCTCAAAATGTTCTACATGCAATCTGTTGCTGATTTTAATTAACAACAGACTGTAGCTGATCCGTGATCTGAACGGATTTAGTCTCTCTGACTTCTAAACGTAACTATCAGCCACACAACGTGTGTTCTGTACAGAATGTGACTTTAATCAGACAAATAGCAGTTAAAATATCTCGGATTCAAAAACAATAAAAAGTTTATGTAAAATGTCATCATGTTGAGTCGATTGTGAACGAATCAGCTGTTAAATCAGCTGAGAAGCCAGCGTTTCCCAGCATGCTCTGGGTCCGCCTGACTCTTACACATGTGTATGATTTCAGGGCAAGTCAGGAGGCTCGTTTGAGATGAACTGTGCCTCGCCTATAAAGTGGACGAGAGCAGGCGGCAGCAGCAGGGGGCGGGGACAAAAAGCTGCAGTAAAGTCGGACCATAGACATAAGAGTAGACGCCATAGACATAATAAAGAGTAGACGCCGCATCGACCGCTACTGCCTATTGGCGCTGACGAGATTTGGGGCCGCCATCTTGGACCGGTCACCCGCTCCACTCAGTGTAATGTGTTTGGCAGGTGCAATGAGCTGTCAGCGCGTTTAATTAATCAATCTCACTGAATACCCAACTGATTTTCATGTTTTTTTTGCTACAAAGGTCATACATGTAGCTATGATACAGGACACATGATTAGGCGTATTTTAATATTCAAAGTGTGCTTAACAGTAATAGAATATTCTGATATGATATAAATTCACCAGACGTCCGAGATCAAAACTGGAAACATAATCCCCGAAAAGGGAGAGCAACAGGGATATTTCCAATTTGACTATCAATCTGATTGAAAAACCTAATGTTGTGTCTTTAAAAAAAAGAACAAGGACAGAGGTAGTTTTTCTTCTGTATTTAGTCAGGGGACAAAAACGGGGGACTGTCCCCTAAATCCGAGGACGTCTGATCACCCTAGACCAGACATCCTCGGTGTATCTATCATTTGTAAATGATAGGTATTTGCAAAATACCCCTACATCACATATATGATGTAGGCTATAATAGGTATAAATACCCCTACATCACATATATGATGTAGGCTACAATTTATAAATACCCCTACATCACATATATGATGTAGGCTATAATGCAAAAATACCCCTACATCACATATATGATGTAGGCTATAATAGGTATAAATACCCCTACATCACATATATGATGTAGGCTATAATAGGTATAAATACCCCCATCACATATATTATGTAATAATAGGTATTTTTGCACACACATTATGAATATGATAGGGAAGAAGAAACGGATAGTGACCGTAAAGTCAGATATTTAAGTACAAGAAACAATATGATTATATTATTAGAGTCTACTTGAAGCTTTTTATATTTGTCTCTCTCTCTCTGTCACACACGCAAGCACACACACACACACACACACACACACACACACACGCACACATACGCAAGCACACACACACACACACACACAGTACTACCACGTTGTTCTGCATCAATTGCCTCCCAGACCTTGACATTTAGCAGCCCCACTCCCAACACACACACACACACACACACACACACACTAGGGTTGCACAACATTGACAAAATGTGATATTGCAACATCGATATGAATTCCGATATTTTTAAACATATATAAAATTACAAAATAGATTCATAACAAATTAAACAAGTTTTCTTACAACACAAGGTTTATTTTAACTGAAAGTTATATTGGACTGGTCCAACATGAATAACTAAGGACCATGAACGTCTACAGAACAGGACGGGTTCTACTGGTTGGACAGTATAAAATATATAAATAAAGTTATAATATAAATAACTAAGGACCATGTCTACAGAACACCGGGTTCTACTGGTTGGACAGTATAAAATACATAAATAAAGTTATAATATAAATAACTAAAGACCATGTCTACAGAACAGGACGGGTTTTACTGGTTGGACAGTATAAAATACATAAATAAAGTTATAATATAAATAACTAAGGACCATGTCTACAGAACAGGACGGGTTCTACTGGTTGGACAGTATAAATATATAAATAAAGTTATAATATAAATAACTAAGGACCATGTCTACAGAGGACGGGTTCTACTGGTTGGACAGTATAAAATACATAAATAAAGTTATAATATAAATAACTAAGGACCATGTCTACAGAGGACGGGTTCTACTGGTTGGACAGTATAAAATACATAAATAAAGTTATAATATAAATAACTAAGGACCATGTCTACAGAGGACGGGTTCTACTGGTTGGACAGTATAAAATACATAAATAAAGTTATAATATAAATAACTAAGGACCATGTCTACAGAACAGGACGGGTTCTACTGGTTGGACAGTATAAAATACATAAATAAAGTTAACAGGACAGCTCAACAAAATAAACTAAATATTGCATACTTATTGCGACTTTCGATATATTTGATAAATGACCAGCTGTCTCAGCTCTTATTACATAAGTATTTGGACAGATACACCTCTTTTATGTTGTGTTGACTCTGTACTCAAGCACATTGCTATTGAAAAGGCTATATAATTATATATATATCTCTATCTATCTATCTATCTTATAAGAGTAATGTGCAAGTCTTATCAAACAAATCCCAACTAAACCAGAGACAATCCCAATGTAATAACCACACAAGCATACATTAGTGCTGCTTTTGGAACTTAACTTATGTAGCAATTTTCAAAACACAGATAGGCCTACAAAATGCTTCACAGAACCCAGAGTGAAAGAGATAAGATAAAAAAAATCCGCCGATCTGAGCAGGAATATGCTGCACAGTGCTCTGGCATCTTGTATCTTCTGCTGCCAAGTAACGAGTATGACCGGTCCAAGATGGCGGCTGGATTTCTCGCGCTCAGCAGCCAATGCGGCGTCTACTCTTTATGTCTATGGTAGACGCCGCATCGACCGCTACTGCCTATTGGCGCTGACGAGATTTGGGGCCGCCATCTTGGACCGGTCACCCGCTCCACTCAATGTAATGTGTTTGGCAGGTGCAATGAGCTGTCAGCGCGTTTAATTAATCAATCTCACTGAATACCCAACTGATTTTCATGTTTTTTTTTGCTACAAAGGTCATACATGTAGCTATGATACAGGACACATGATTAGGCGTATTTTAATATTCATAGTGTGCTTAACAGTAATAGAATATTCTGATATGATATAAATTCACCAGACGTCCGAGATCAAAACTGGAAACATAATCCCCGAAAAGGGAGAGCAACGGGGATATTTCCAATTTGACTATAAATCTGATTGAAAAACCTAATGTTGTGTCAGAACAAGGACAGAGGTAGTTTTTCTTCTGTATTTAGTCAGGGGACAAAAACGGGGGACTGTCTCCTAAATCCGAGGACGTCTGGTCACCCTAGACCAGACATCCTCGGTGTATCTATCATTTGTAAATGATAGGTATTTGCAAAATACCCCTAAATAACATATATGATGTAGGCTACAATAGGTATAAATACCTATTATAGAAAAATAATTTGCACACACATTATAAATATGATAGGGAAGAAGAAACAGATAGTGACCGTAAAGTCAGATATTTAAGTACAAGAAACAATATGATTATATTATTAGTCTACTTGAAGCTTTTTATATTTGTCTCTCTCTCTGTCACACACGCACACACACACACACACACGCACAGTACTACCACGTTGTTCTGCATCAATTGTCTCCCAGACCTTGACATTTAGCAGCCCCACTCCCAACACACACACACACACACACACACACACACACACACACTAGGGTTGCACAACATTGACAAAATGTGATATTGCAACATCGATATGAATTCCGATATTTTTAAACATATATAAAATTACAAAATAGATTCATAACAAATTAAACAAGTTTTCTTACAACACAAGGTTTATTTTAACTGAAAGTTATATTGGACTGGTCCAACATGAATAAATAACTAAGGACCATGTTTACAGAACAGGACGTGTTCTAATGGTTGGACAGTATAAAATATATAAATCAAGTTATAATATAAATAACTAAGGACCATGTCTAAAGAACAGGACGGGTTCTACTGGTTGGACAGTATAAAATACATAAATAAAGTTATAATATAAATAACGAAGGACCATGTTTACAGGACAGGATGGGTTCTACTGGTTGGACAGTATAAAATACATAAATAAAGTTAAAATATAAATAACTAAGGACCATGTCTACAGAACAGGACGGGTTCTACTGGTTGGACAGTATAAAATACATAAATAAAGTTATAATATAAATAACTAAGGACCATGTCTACAGAACAGGACGGGTTCTACTGGTTGGACAGTATAAAATACATAAATAAAGTTAACAGGACAGCTCCACAAAATAAACTAAATATTGCATACTTATTGCGACTTTCGATATATTTGATAAATGACCAGCTGTCTCAGCTCTTATTACATAAGTATTTGGACAGATACACCTCTTTTATGTTGTGTTGACTCTGTACTCAAGCACATTGCTATTGAAAAGGCTATATAATTATATATATATATATATATCTCTATCTATCTATCTATCTTATAAGAGTAACGTGCAAGTCTTATCAAACAAATCCCAACTAAACCAGAGACAATCCCAATGTAATAACAACACAAGCATACATTAGTGCTGCTTTTGGAACTTAACTTATGTAGCAATTTTCAAAACACAGATAGGCCTACAAAATGCTTCACAGAACCCAGAGTGAAAGAGATATGATAAAAAAATCCGCCGATCTGAGCAGGAATATGCTGCACAGTGCTCTGGCATCTTGTATCTTCTGCTGCCAAGTAACGAGTATGACCGGTCCAAGATGGCGGCTGGATTTCTCGCGCTCAGCAGCCAATGCGGCGTCTACTCTTTATTATGTCTATGAGTCGGACAGTTTCCAGCCGCCTTCAGGCTGAACAGGAAGTGACAAAAACACTGTGGTGCGATTCCGATTTAATAAAATATCAGACCCACATATCAGCTTGTACATAGTTTCTAGTTGTTTTAATTATGACAGAGTAGCTGTCAAAGTGCTCTACATGCGATCTGTTGCTGATTTTAATTAACAACACACTGGAGATGATCAGTGATCTGAACGGATTTAGTCTGACTTCTAAACGTAACTATCAGCCACACAACATGTGTTCTGTACAGAATACGTCTTTAAATCAGTGAAATAGCAATTAAAATCCCTCCCTGTGTAAAATCCCTGTGTTTATGTAAGCTGGTTGAGTTTGTATGAGATCCACCTCTGAAATGTGTAGAGTTTTGCTTTAATTTGTCATATTTGTAACTAACTCTCTGGGAAGTGCACAGTCTTGTAGACATGTGTAATATACTGTACGTCCTCACAGGGACTCTCTTTTCTTATGAGATTGCCAAATGACATAGGTAGACATTATATAAAAACATATCCTCCTTCTTTCAAACAATTAAAAGCCACCTGTCTGCATTGGGCAATTTAACTAGAAAATAATATCTGAACATTTAACTGAAGGAATTGTCAGCTGTCTTAATTAAATGCAGATCCTAAAAGAAATAGCAAGTAGTTTTTTACTGGACATGCAAACTCATCAAGTTTACTAGAGACAGGTGATGATAGCCATGCTAACTGTACTAACGTTCTCAAACTTGGGACACAAGCAGTTGTTACAAGACTGTCACCCCAATCGGCCTGGGCTTCAAGACATTCAGGAAATGTTGGTTAACAAAAATTTGCTTAAGTTTGTCATATCTCTAATTATCTCAAAAAGGTTTTTAACTTCCACCGTACCCTTAGGTTGGATCTGGACCAGGGAGTCTCAGAGGGAGATCCAGAAGGTCAGAGCCCAGTATGACAAAGATGTGTCCACAATAAAAAGCGAGATGGAGGCAAAGTACCGGGAGACACTGACAGAGAGGCGCAGGGCAGTAGCTACACTAGAGCTGGAGCTGGAGAAGGAGCGACAGAGGGTCAAAGGTTATAAGCAAGCCCTGGTCTCACAGAGCCATCAGCTGATGGAAGAACGGAAACTGTTACATCAGGTAGAATCTTGTCTTGCTGTCTATTTCTGATATTGTGCATGTTTCTCTTTGAACCTGTAGCCTCTCCTGCACCAGTCTTGCATCCACAGCACTGTGTCAGATATGGAGTATGGTCTGGCTACAGCGCCAATCTACTCTGCAATAGGGGGGAAAACACTCTGGCTTGTTTGTATTTCTTTAAACCAATCACAACCGTCCTAGGCGGCACTAAGCCGAGACAGCGAGAGCGGAGCGACATCCGGCGGCTTGAGAGACTCGCCGGATGTCAGGCTTTATCCCAGCAATGTTCATGCTTTGAGCCAGACTACTCCTGCATAAACCAAAACACTGTCTTGTCCCTACAAGGAGCGCGAGATCTTGGAGGCAGAGAAGCAAAGGCTGGTAAAGTCCGGCGCTGCAGGGGCGGTGCTGCATCACGCCCTGGAACGAGAGAACAACTGGTACCAGCGAGCCACCGCCACTCTGAAGGAACTAGAGGGTCAGCTTGTGGAGCGCCAGAATGCTTACTGTTCCCTCGTCCAACCACGAGATCAGCGACTGGAGATGGAGAAGAACATGCTGCTAAAGGTTGTCAAAAACCCCATCGGGGCAGAACTGGATCTAGAGTCTGATCTAAAAGATATTTTTAAGAGAGATAAGCACTGTGCGGACCTGCTTAACATGGACAAGAGGAAGAATGGAAGCCTCATGTGGGTGTACCTCAAGTACTGGCAGCTGCAGGTCACCGTCCAGAAACACAAGAGAGCTGAAGAAGCCATATTAGGAGAGAAAATCCAGTCTCACACAAAGTGACAAACACAAGCTGGTGTTTTTTCTATTTGCCTGAGAGGAAGGTTGATATTATGTGGATATGGAGTGGAACATTTATGTATTATTTTGTGTAATTCTCTTTACTTGATGGGGATGTTATGGAAACACACAAGAGGTAACGTCAACAAGATAATGTTCCACATCTGAAAGTTCCTCCCTTGATCTCAGAGTTAAAAAAAAGGGCATTTTGTCAAGTTTTAAGCTTGCCTAAATACAATACGGTATTACCATAACTTCAGAAGCAGCCCCAGTTAAGCCTCATTAGCTGCCGGATGGCAGCCAAACTTAGCCCCGCCCACAACATTTGAGGTCGGGAAGTTTGGTCTGGACTTGATCCGTTGTGGAGCAGCTATGCTCTAACAAGAGCTGTTCGGATCAATCAAATTGTCAGGGTGGGCTTTATGCGATGGTGGATGCGAGCAGACCCGCTGGACTGCACCCACCCATGTCGCCCTGCACTGCGCATGCTCATATGACGAGGCCCAAGGTCCTGTAGCTGTAGACTAGCCATGGATATAGCTAATGGTTATAATTCACCATATGTTCTATTAATACATCCATGGTATGATCTCATGATACGAGGCATGTATGTATGTATGCTGTAAAGCCCTTAACGTGGATGTAACATCAGTAGCGTTTCCAAACTACCGGGGCTATCGGCTAATAGCTAACAACAGCGGTAGCTAGCAGTTGAGTTCTGTTGACTATGCGTCGCACAACATACGTCACATACTCCGTTGCTCTGATTGGTTGTAGGTCTATCCAATTGAGTGCAGGGGATTTTCTTTCCTGGTTCGGTTAAAACACGCCCCATAATCACAGCCCAGTGGCGCAGCATCAGATTCATATTCTGATTAGAATCAGAGTATGACGACATCAGGCTAGTGTGAAAATGCATAATGATAAAATGCACTAGGATCATTCAGGTGCTATCCATATTGGATGCACATATGATGTTAAGTACATAGAACATTTAGTTGTAACATTGGTGTTGAATAAACTTCTCCTAGTGCCATGAATTACTGATACCTTCATATATTGTACGTCTGGACATTTTTGTTCCCACGCCTCAGTTATGACTTTAGGGAGATTTTTAACGCCTCAGTTATGAATTGATGGCTGCCATTAACTTTTCCCATGTGATGTGATGTGATATTACACATCTCTTTGGTGTTGCAAGTGTCTTCTGAAAACAAAACAGCCAGTAATTATTAACACGTTGACAAGAATATTTGTGATGGACTACTGCTGGAGATATTTATCATATCTGTTGCACTTAATTTGTTTTTACGACACTTCTGTCTCCTTCCATCTATGACATGAGTGTCTTTACACTCTGACTTGTATTGTCATTTATAATACAATACATGGCCTAAAGCCAATAATAATTGTCTGTTTCTGATCACTGGTTTTAGTGTCTAGTCTTCAATGCAGGTTTGTGGGAGATTTTTAAAGATCAGAGACACAGGACACTGAATGTGCATGTGAATCGAAATAAGGGAATAGAGCACAAATTAGTGCTCAGTACTACAACACCTTACCACAATACTGCAACAAAAAAAGCCACCCTTTTACTTAACGCTCCACCCATGTAAGGAAAGGATTACCTAAAGCTGTAGCATCCCATTCTATGCTGTAATGTTTTTGTTTAGACTATAGACTGTTAATATTAATAGACAGAGCATGTGTGACGTCACCCATCGGTTTGAGGAGATCTGCTATGAGTCGTTGAGTTTGCCGTTACGGGTGCTGCCATCCTGGTTGGGGATGTGACGATTTTAGACAAGATAATTCAAAAAATGAACATTATTCTGTGTTGAAGAAGACTTAAAACTAGTGATTGAGACCATAAACACATTATGAAAATGTTTACTGAGGTAATAAATTAGGTGAGAAGTGGGTCACTTTTTCATGGACTTCTACAGAAACCGACCTCCTTTTGCAAGTGCTGGAATTCAGGTAGAGTGAAAGTTTAAGGCACTTTTGCTGTGGAACCGGATGCTTTGTCTATTAATATTTACAGTCTATAGTTTGGACCATAACTTGGTGATTAAGTGCTTGATATAATGCCATTAAAATGTACTGACTCTAACCCCTCTGTGAAATCCTCCTAATAAATCGCTGGTTTAAGAACTTTATTTCCAGTCTTGTTTTCTCCTCAGAAAACTAATGTTTAAAATGTTACATTTACCCAAGTACTATATAAGCCCACCAACGATGGTCCTTTTACAATGCTGTTGTCTACTCACGGGGGGGGGGGCACATGTATGTAAATCTATTTGTTGTATTTTCACAGAACAGTTTAATTAACTTCAATGCCATGTAAAAGAGTTGGAGGTTCCAGTCACTAAGCTTTGCAAGGTATGGAAATCACTGACAATGACAAACGTAGTCCACAACCATTGTAAAGAATGTGTTTATATCGACAATACAGTATACCATTACATTTGTTTGCAAAGTATAGCACATTATTTTATGGATTTCTTCCACCTTCTTAAAGATTATAATTTGGTAAGTAAATTACGAAAAAACTAGTCAATATCTCCTAAAATAAAATAACATGAAGATGAAGAATAAAAGATTCATTTTCTGTATTGGTCTTTTTTTTGGATGCATAGATTGTAAAAAATATAGGATATTATATTTTATACAGTCATTGTTTGGATGATACTAAATATCAAGATATTTTTACATACATAAAAGCAACAATTTTTAGTTTTTCTTTAGGTCAGGGGTGTCACACTGGAAGAAGAGAATCATATCAAGGGCAGGACATGTATAGTTCATGGACATGCTGTTGTTTAATTGAAAAGATAAAATATCTTATATCTATCTGACTTGTACTGCATGTCAGTTTTTTTTGTAATATTTGTTTTTACCGACTTTTTGCTGCTTTCTCAGACATCTTTATCACTTTTAAAAAATTTTTTTTCCTAATTTAGTTTTTGTCGACATACAAAAGTCAGCAAAAAAGTTCCTTAGCTATCATAGAACTGAGCAAATCAAGCAAAAAAAAAAAAGCATTTTTTCTTAAAGTTGTAAAATCTGCCAAATTCTTCTTTTGAATGTAACATAATTGGCAGGCCAAAATCTATTGTTAACCTAAGTTGATACACGGGCCGGATCTAAATCTGCAAGGCGCCAGATTCGGCCCACGGGCCTTGAGTTTGACACATGCTTTAGGTAGTTACACATTATACAATTTAGAAGTACAATTTAATTTATTATTACCAGTGTGCAGATTACAAGTACAAAGGCGTTGTTATATTTCCTGACCCTTTTATATGCCTTCCACCTCCTTGCGTCACTCCCTCCTCTGCACCCTCAGAGAGATTTCTCTGGGTGAGGACATCAGCTTTGAGGCTCTGAAGTTCACTCGGACTGGCTTGCTGAGGTCCTGAGTTATCGCAGTCACCTCTCGTGAATCCACTCCATTATTCCCCTTCCGTAGTACAACTGGCTTTTGTTCTGTGCACCCAGAGGTGGTTGGGGCATGATGTAGGTCCTTGGTGGTGTTGAAGAGGGGCAGCTGGTGCTCTGTCATGCCTCTGCTGTCGCTGCCCAGCCTCAGCCTCTGGCTGACTCCTCTCGACCGTGAAGTGGATCACCTGCTGCTGCTTGTAACTCTCTCTGCGAATGTTGTCTGTCTCTGACAGTGTCAGCCTGGAACACATCACACACACCAGATACAGGAGTTTTAATCAACTCTGCAGTGCCTGAAATGGGCCACCAGTACTTACCAGTACTGAGTACCGGCATCGATTTTTATCCATGAGTACACTTTTTTTAAAGATGATTTTTGAGGCATTTTTTACCTTTATTTGATAGGAGAGCTGAAAAGAGTAAAGGGTGGAGAGAGAGAGAGGGAATGACATGCAGCAAAGGACTCCACCAGGTGAGCTTCCAGGGCCGCCCTGAGTACACTTACTTCTAATTGTTATTAATAGGCTGATATTTCTACTAAAATATGCTATACATCATAATTTATTGGGGGAAATTCTATGTAAAATAAAACTTTCAGCACCCCCATATAGCCAGAATAGAATGATTCGTTGTTTTATAGCAACATTTTCAGACTCTATGACCGTTCTACTGTGAGATTGGTAGTCAAATCAGACTCCTTAGATTGAATTGCTGAATAGTCCACCATTCGGGGTCACCCCTACAAGACATACCTATGAATATATCCAAGGGTGCCCAGATAGCTCAGTTGGTGGAGTGGGCCCCCGGATATATAGAGGTTTAATCCCTGACGCAGCGGATCTGGGTTCAATTCTGACTTGCGGCCCTTTGCTGCATGTCATTCCTGTTGTCCAGTCAAAAATAAAAGCTGAAAATGCCCCAAAATATAATCTCTAAAAAATATATATCCAAGACACATGCTGAATTAGAGTACTGACTTTTTTTTGCTCCAATATAGACACAGGCTTTCTGTAACACACTAAAGAAGAGTTGTGCTGTGATCATATCTCTTTCCCATTCTTTGCATAGTATAGACAACAGGGCTAAATCCACACTGAATTACACAAGGAGAAGCCTGCTGCTTCACTGCTCTTTGTTGGTTAAAACTTTAAAGCCGGTCACATTTTTGACCACATTACATTACATATTACAGGTGTTTTCCTTTAGCGGTCACAGGCAACACCTGCAATGACATCACTCACCAGGATGAGGTCATGAAGAGCAATTTGCCTGAAATTTTTTAATCCAAAACAAGGCAGTGCTGCTGCAGTTTTCAGCCCTACTGTATTCTACTGGAATTTACCCTCCACAACATGTCAATGTCATGTGTTTACAGTAAACACCTAATGAGTGCTCTGTTGTCCCTTACCCTCTGTCCTGCTGCTTGTCACAACATACTGAGCACCACACTGTACACATCTGCAAATACTTCCCAAAGTTTTCCATAACATAATAGATGAAATACAGCAGCAAACACAACGGGGATTGCAGTGATTCAAACAAAACGTCATCTAGAACAAAGCAGAATGTCAAGTGAGAACAACCTACTTGTATTGTGGTCTCGTTTCAAGGACCAGGCTCAGCCAGCATGCTTGGTAGCTTTCCTTCTTCCACTGGTTTTCTTCCTGAAGCTCACAGTGGGAGTTCAGCAAGTAGCAGCCTCCCCTGCTCACACAGTGCATGGTGGGATTGGGTCGAGGGTGTGAATGTCCTTAACTTCTATGTGTAAAAAGTGAGCATGTACCAACAAACTTCTTCTTTCACTTCTGTCTAACTTTACTTGCACAAAACGTAAGGATACAACAACCGATCAAACCATGTGTCATCATCAATGTGTGTACCAAGTAGTCTGTTTGGCAATGTCTTAAATATCCAGTCTTGTTTCTATTTTTACTCCACTGCATCACTTTGTAGTGAATGTCCTCACTCCATGGATCGTGAAGGATGGTTTTCATTTGAATGACATGACATGAGTCAACCATATGAACCCACAAATTTAATTTGTTGAACTCATTTGTGTTGTATCATGTACTGTAGATAAAGAGAAGTCATCTTAAATGATACAACTAATCTGATCTTGTTCAACTTACCCCAGTGTACCTTAGTATTCTTTGTATTGTGGTGTTTGATCATGTGCATGTGAGTATAGGTTTAGGGAAATGGGTTTACATCCAAACTATAAGTGCATATTTGTGTTGACAGAAGAATGAAATGACTAATCTGCTTGAATGACATGGATCCAGGGTTCGTCGCATCAGGTCAAAGAAAATATCCTCCAGCTCCTTGGATATCTCTCACGTAGACCGCATGTCTCAGGAAAGAAACAGCTGACGGCAATGAGATCACTGACTGACTCACTGGCATATTCCAACTGATTAATCCAAAGCCACATCAGTTACTTGGCCAAAGATGTGTTACAGATGGCAAAATGTATAAAGTTTTCTGCTCTGCATTTAATATGTGAATAGTTCACTCTCATCTGTCATGCCATTATTCCAGACTGTCTGGGAGTGTGTAATAAATAAGAGAGACTTATGTAGAGTTCTGAGTTTGACAGATGTGTTTCCAGTATATTTATATTTTAGTTATAATTGATGGATGTGAAAAAAGGACTTCTCTATGTGGAACTACTTAAGAAGTAATTTGATTTGACACTAA